>JASCZW010004090.1:0-45135 GCA_034211315.2 Aedes japonicus | reverse complement strand
ATCAAAATTTGGTGGATATTCAGGAAGCTCTCGGGAATTTAGAAAGTACCTTACTGAAAAAAATGTTCGAATCTGATGGGATACTTAGAGCTAACTCGGAATATTTCAGACATTTTCGAAGGATTCATGAAGTGGTTGGAGTATTCAAGAGGTTCAAGAGAAATAGTCAGGCAGTTCTAAGAATCTTAAAAAAGTTCTCAGAATATTCAGGAGGCTCTTGGAATGCCTAAGTTTTTTTTCAGAGCTTGTAAGAACTTGTTTTGCACTTCTTGAATAAAGTTCTTCTTAACGTCGATGGCTTTCTGATAATACATGGATTTATTTAAAATTCATCCAGTTGATGGCGGTAGTTAGCAAACTTGTTTTTTTATGCTTGTATGTCACGATCCCGATAGGCAGTATAGGTTGAAGAAACATGATCTTCAGGAAAGTTCTTCAGAGCTGAGAAACCTAGTAGTGGGCACATTTATTTGGAAATCGTCCACTAGGCGGCGGTAGTGAGCCAATTATTTTGAGCTTCTGTATCTTTTGATACTGACCAACTGAACGGATGGTGTTTTTTGGATAATTATTCGGACGGTCGAGTGTTGTCTGTTGTCTAATTGATGGTCTAACATCTAATTGAATTCAGCCAGTAAACTGACAATACCCTTATAGGGGACGCTAGTGATAAAACCAAGGGTAAGTCGTTTAGAAAAGTGTGCAAGCCACGATGTCTTTCAAACTAGTAAGATGTGTTACATGATGGCCCAAACACAGTGAAACGAAAACGCCCGATCTGTTTAAGCCTGCCGTTCGGAAACAAAAACAGGCTAGATCCAAGCCAATTCTAATTGAACACATCGAAGTTATTTGCAACCAACAGTCAAAATTACTGTAGCCATTCCGTTTCCGTCTACATTGTGTTTCGGCCATAACTGCGGAACTGTGAATTTCAATCCATAAAAACTGAGGATCACTTTTGACAGTTAAGCTTTAACAAATAAAAAACCAGCAACCTTGCCAATATGCCATAATGGTGCCAGGAAAAGCAAAAAATAAAAATTTGGACCGTCACCTTCAAACTTCTATGTCTTGATATCCTGATTTGATGAGGTAGATGAGATAGGAGATAAGAGATGTGTCAGAATCAGCACTCAATTTTTCCCTAGAACTACACGGCCATCGAATTTACTCAATTTTGAGTCGTTTTTGACTAACTGTCGTTAAAAATGGAAAGATGATCGAATTAGTTCAAAGTTCTTTCACTAGACGGCGCTAGTGTCAGTTTTTCGTTTATGTAATTTCTTTAAACAAACAGGACATAAATATCAACAGTAAAATCGTTTCAATGGCTAAGCCCTTCTGGAAGATAATTTATCCAGAAGCTTGACAATCTTCTCCATTGAAAAAGAAGCTTTTACAGCTTCTCTTGGAACCTGACCGACTTCTCCAAAAGTTTGAAGAGCTTCTCCATAATTTTTCTCCAGAAACGTGAACCGTGTCTCCAGAAGTTTGAACAACTTCCTCAGAAGCTTGATTGGTTTCTTCAGAAGCTTGAACAGCTTCTCCAGAAGCTTGAACAGCTTCTCCAAAAGCTTGAACAGCTTCTCCAGAAGCTTAAACAGCTTCTCTTGAAGCTTGGACAGCTTCTCCAGAAGCTTGAATTATTCCTCTAGAAGTTTGAATAGCCTCTCCAGTAGCTTAAAACTTTCTCCAGAAGTTTGAACAGCTACCCCAGATCCTCTATTGGCTACTCCAGAGGCTTGAACATTTTCCTTTCTTCTCCAGAAAAATCAAGCTTGAACAGCTTCTCCAGAAACTTAACCAGCTTCCCGAGGAGCTTGAAAAGCTTCTCCACAACTTCACCAAAAGCTTGAAAATCTACTCCAGAAAACAGAAGCTTGAATAACTTCTCCAGAAACTTGAACAACTTTTTCAGAAGCCTGAACGATTTTTTCCAGATTCTTGAAAAGTTACCCCAGATCCTCGATTGGCTACTCCAGAAGCTTGAACATTTTCTCATCTTCTCCAGAAAAGCAAGCTGCTGAATCAGAAGCTTGAACATCTTTTTCAGAAGCTTGAACAGCTTTTCCAGAATCTTTAATTGCTCCTCCAGATGCTTGACAATCTTCTCCAGAAAAAAAGAAGCTTAAACAGACTTGAAAAGCTTCTCCACACATGGTTGCGGCTTATCATTTTTGACTCAGGCATATTCATTTGCCAATATCTCCTTTCAGAGGGTCGATTTGATAATATGATATAAGTTCATCATACATTATATTTTGAAATTGAGCTTCTGAGAAGAGCTATCGGCAAATGAATATGGATAAGTCAAAAATGATAAGCCGCAACCTTATCTCCACAACTTCTCCAAAAGCTTAAAAATCTTCTCCAGAAAACAGAAGCTAGAATAACTTCTTCAGAAACATGAACAGCTTTTGCAGAAGCCTGAACGACTTTTTCCAGAATCTTGAAAAGCTACCCTAGATCCCTTGATTGGCTTGCAAGAAGCTTGAACATTTTCTCACCTTCTCTAGAAAAAGGAAGCTTGAACAGTTTCTCCAGAAGCTTGATCCGTTACTCCAGAAGTTCGAACATCTTCCCCAGATGCTTGAACAGCTTCTCCTTAAGCTTGAAGAGCTTTACCAGAAGCTTGAATTGCTTCTCCAGCAGCTTAACAATCTTCTCCAGAATAAAAGAAGCTTGGACAGCTTCTCCAGAAACTTGACCAGCTTACCGAGGAGCTTGAAAAGCTTATCCACAACTTCTCCAAAAGCTTGACCAGCTTCTCCAGATGCTTGGATTGCTCCTCCAGATGCTTGAACAGCTTTTCCAGAACTTTGAACTGCTTCTCCAGCTGCTTGATCGGCTTCTTCAAAAGCTTGAACAACTTCTCACGTATCTTGGATAGGTTCTTTAGAAGGGTAAACAGGCGATACAGACGCTTAAAAAGTTAAATCGGAACTTAACACCGTCCAAATAAAAAAAAACCAGCAACCTTGCCCGCATGTCATACTGCAACGCTTGTAGACACACATATTTTAAGATCCTGATTTGATGGGATAGGTTTTTTCTGTGTCAAAATCAGCACTCAATATGCACCTAGAATTACACGGTCATCAGATCTACTCAAATTTAAGTAATTTTACTTTTGACGAAAGCGAATCAAAAACAAATTGAAGCTGAGTCAAATGGTTCGGACGTGTAGGACAGACAGAGAAAAACAGAAAGTGTGATTGACCAGATATACTATATTAATAGTATAAGTCACTTGAATTTTTTTCAGGTGACCTCTGTTTTACCGCATGTGGCGCCTTAAGTGAGAAACGTGGCAACTACTGGACCCCTAATTCACACGCTCGTTACAAGTTATCCAGCTTTTGTAATACCTAACGTAAAATTTCAAAAGTACTGAACTAAAAAATAGAAACAATTTACAAATCATAAAACTAAGGCCCTAACTAAGGAATCAATTTCTGAACAACTCCGACTTGTTGCCAGCTGCGAATGTCATTAAAAGCAACACGAAACCATGGTTTGTTGACACTTTAACAGGATAGGACAAAGATCGGCTGCTGAAGCGAAAACGAGATTTACGGCTTGCAATTAATGTTTTTGATTACCATCGAATGATCTTCAAATATTACGAAGTAGAGAGAGTTATTTTTAGGCATTTAGGTAAAATTTCGGCCTGAAAATGTTCCTCAATTCACGATCAGGAATAATCGATGAAAATGACTTGATATTTTTTTAAATTTTACTTTCGTTTATATAAACTGGACAAAATTTCATAAACATTGGAGAACCATCGCGCAGTGGGAAAAAAACGGGGGACAGAACAACAGAAAAAGTTCTGAGCTATTGAAATCAATCTTAAAACTCTGAATTTTACAAAGTACTACTAAATGCATCATTTTAGTACATTTGTAATAGGGATTTAGAAATATATCCCTGAATTAGTCCTAGATTCCTAAGAGTATAGAAAGAAAAGACCCACAATTTAGGGTACATCCTGGAAAGTTTAGAAGACGACTTCCCAGAGCTTCAGGAAGATAATTCCCAAGAAAGAGACTTCCTCGAAAAAAAACACTTCTCCGATGGTCAGGTAAAAAATTCTAAGAAATATAGGGAGCAAGCAGTTCAAGCAAAACGAACCTTCAAAAATTCACGACCGAACATTACCAAAGTTCATGATCGTACTTACCCGAACTTCAGGACAGACCTTCCCCAAGAATCAGAAAAGGACTTATCAGAGCTTCAGGATGAAGTGGAGAGAAGAGGACTTTTTTGAAGTTAAGAACTTTTCAGAGATTTTGGAGTTCTTCCCAGAAATTCAAGATTGAACTTCCCAGAAGTTCAAAAAAAAAAAACTGCCCCAAATTTTAGACGGGAACTAACCAGGAAGGGAACTACTTATAATTTCTCAAAATATCAGAAAAGAAAATCCTTAGGCTAGGCAGATTTGGCAAAGCCCAGAGGAGAACATTTCAAAATTTCAGAATAAAGATTTCTCAAAATTATTTAGAGAGAACAGAATCCCTGGTAGCCCACTTGTTGCCATTCAGTTGAGATAACATAAATATGACTTACTAAGTCATAACCAAGTTACTACAACTAATTTTGATCGTAGTGTGCTACTTGGGATTAATCCTTAGGACCTGTAGGATCAAGAAAGAATTTTTCCAAAAATTCAGTTAAGAATTCCACAGAAGTTCACAAGAGGTCTTTTCAGAAGTTCCGAAGAGACCAAAAGTTTAGTTGGAACTACCCAGAACTGCTAGAGAGCTTCCCTAAAGGTTCGAATCGAACATTCCAGCATTTCAGAATGAGAACTTCTCAAAGTTCAGAAAATCCTAGAAGGTTAGGTAGATACTTTTGATAAATCAGGAAGAAACTTTAGGGGAGCTTTCTAGTAGTTTAAGGAAGAAGTATTGGGGGAGCTTTCTAGTAGTTCAAGCAGGAACTTATCAGAAATTCAGGGACAAACATCCCCGAAGTTTAGGAGAATACTCCCCTCGGAAGTTCAGAAAAGAACTTCTCATAAGTTCAGGAAGAAACTTCTTACAACTTCAATAAGATTTTCCAAGAAATTCTGGAGAGAACTTTCCCAAAGTTTGGCGGAAATTTCCCTCGTAGTTCAGGAAACATACAATCCAAGAAAAAAGATGCAGAAACGTTTACACAATCACACATATAGCGAAAATGACATAACTCGCTCTCGTATTGTGCCTTTTCGTTGAAGGAAGTCTAATTTTGTTTAAAAAAACAGACTTGCATAGACATTCCCAGACATTTCAAATTTTTATCACAGATATTTGAAAAAAATATCTGGCATCCCTGATTGCCACTTCTTTCTCGAGAAGTTTAGCAGTCTTTCAAACGCTCAAAAAAGGTTCTTTTAGCAAAGTTACGCAATTGACAAAAATGTAATTGTAATATTTGGAAAACGAGAAACGTTTTTCAAATTATCAAACAAGTCACATTTCAGAAATTCTATCTTTAATCATCGTTTTAAATTGGTTGAACTTAAATCTGGATAGCTTTCGCTTCAGTAATGATGCAGTGGCAAACTTCCGTCTTCGGAGTCAAAAATTTAACGTTTCAATTTCCGACCACTCTACTCGGGAAACTGCCATTGCAATTTGGTAGTTTCTTTTCCCTATTTCCTCTTTTTTCCCCTCCATCTGGGTGAGCGAATAGTTTAAGCGAAATGTATCAGCACGTGCTCTTACGGGGGGCATTGATTGAGTTAAATGGCGAAAATCTCTCTGGACTCGGAGCGGAAAAAAAGAGGAAAGACGAAAACCCAGACGAACTGAAATCAATTTATCTTTTCCCGAAGCTTGCTTTATTGAAAAAGTTTTCGCCGAGTGAGTGGTGTGAATTTTTTGTGTGTGTTTTGCCTCGTCTCGGTTGGCCTTGAAGCGCGTTGGAAAACCGCAAAAACGTGACCCGACTGCCAGAATTCGGCCTGCTGTGATTGTTCTGTTTATTTGCAATCAATGTAATAATTTCATTTTTATCTCTTTTCACCAAGGTGGCCAAGCTACTGCAGAAGGGCGTCACGCCGGACGCGACCAACATGGACGGCCTGACGGCACTGCACCAGTGCTGCATCGACGACAATGCGGAGATGTTGAACCTTCTTCTCGACTACGGGGCGAACGTGAATGCCCAGGACAGCGAGCGGTGGACTCCGCTGCACGCAGCGGCCACCTGTGGCCATCTGAATCTGGTCAAGATTCTGATCGGGCGCGGTGCGAACCTACTTTCGGTGAATGCCGACGGCAACATGCCGTACGACATTTGCGACGACGAGGAAGCGCTGGACTACATCGAGGCGGAAATGTCCAAACGGGGTGTGACGCAGGAGCTGATCGACGAGACGCGAGCGGCGACTGAGACGCAGATGCTCAAGGATCTGCAGGACATTGCCGTACAGGGAGGGGATCTGGAAGTACCTGACAGCCAAGGGGCGACACCGGTACAGTGATCAAAGTAACCAAAGAATCCATGTTCCAATATTGAATGAAAATCTCTCTTCCAGCTTCACATAGCGTCCGCCAATGGCTACACGAGAGTGGTTGAGTTCCTATTAGAGCAGCATGTATCGACGGACGCCGTAGACCACGATCTATGGACACCGGTACATGCTGCCGCCTGTTGGGGTCACGTAAGCTTTTTAAATCTTGAACAACAATTCACAATCCCAACTAACTGCGACTGCTTGTTCCTTCTTCTTTTTCAGCTCGAGGTCCTGGAGATGCTAGCGCAAAGTGGCGCCGATTTGAATGCCAAAAACAAAAACGACGAAACACCTTCCGGTAATTGCTCGCTATCGGAATGCACTTCCCATAATCACCTCCCACTAAACGCCTCTCTCTCTCTCTCAACCCCACAGACATTTGCGAAGATCCGGAAATTCGCGAACGGATAGAACAGCTGAAATCGGAACAGGAGAGCAAACGACTGGCCGAAGCCCAGCGGAAGCGGGTGCGGCGATCCCAAAGCAATAACACCAGGTAGGAACAACGTCCGAGCGTTAATGAAATTGTATCCCCCCGGTTTTAACGTTTCATTTCATTCTCCCTCGCGGAATCCAGGGCCCAATCGGTGCGGCGAACTTCGCTGCGAGACAAAGGTCTCACCACCAAGAAGGACGCCGTCGAGGAAGCCCGGTTCCGATTGCAAGCGCAAGAGGTAAGTGACGCTTCCATTTCCATTTCGGGGAAATTAAACTTTCTGATGCCGGGGGAGGCTTCTATCGGAATCAACTTTTGCGGGCCGGGGAGGCTTTACCCTGTTGAATCATTTAAACGAAACTTTATCGTCTTAGTTCGTGCCGAGAACGCGAAAAGTTTGCTCTTTGTGGCAATGATGATAAGCTTGTTTATTCCGTAAAATGACGGCAAAGGCTGAGCCGGGGGTTTTCCGAGAATACTTACAATCGGAGAAATAGGTTAGGTCAATCGGGTGATTCTTGCAGTAGCTGCTGTTGATTTGGGAGATTGGAGGTTAGTTAATTGCCTTCGGTGTCGCCAGTGGAAGAGCGTCGGTTGATTGTCGAAGAAAATGGCGGACGATTGATTATTAATTCCCTGCTTTTGCCTCCGGATGTAAAAGTTGATCGGGATGTTTTTGCGAATATCGTTTTAATTAAACTTATTCGGAACGGGTCGGAAAACTTCTATTGGGGATTTCCTATTTGAAAGTTTGTTATCGATACAATTGGTATTTCTTCTCCATTATGCAATGAGTTGCTTCAGAATGTGTTTGAATTCCATTCCATTAACACAAGAAGCATTTGTTGCAAAGAAAGGTTATTCCTCAGGGTCCTTCCCAGATCCCAATGAAGTGGATTAATTTCGCCTTTTTCGAGTTCTGCCGTCTTTCATCTTCAAGAGATCTTATAATTGCTACTAGGCAGTTCCATGAAGTATTATCTCTCAGATGCATTAAGATTGACCTTCCGGAGGACTATTAAACTACCTTTTGGAAGCTCCTTGAGTTGTTTTTGTTTGCTCTTAAAAAGCTCCTTAAATTGCCCTTCTTAATCTTACTCCGAATGTTCGTTATTCTATCTATCAGCATTGGTTTGAATTTTTCTCTCCAATAAGCTTTCGGCTGTTACTTAGACGGACATTTCAAAAATTTCCTAAACACATTTCCAACGCTTATACAAAAGCTCCTTTCTGAAATTCTTCAAGAGATATTTCTCATGTGTCTTGCCTTCGAAAGTCCCTTCAAGTTTCCTTTGATAAATGCTGCAACTTTTCCTCGGACGTTCCTTAAGTTTCTTTAAGATGTTCCTCACTTCGAAAGTTCCTTCAACTTACATATTTAAAATTACCTTCGATGTATGTCTGGAACTTACTTGAACTTCTCTTCGAGCTATGAGCCATAAGGTGTTGTCAAGTGAAACCTAAAAACCTTCTTTCAACAATTTTAATCAAGCTTTTTGAACTTCCACTCAAAGAATACAGATATCATCAACTCTGGGAAGATTTGTCTGTAAGCCATATGATCTTTCTTTCAGAATTGAAATTTTGATCTTGAAAATCCTTTTGTTAATTTCTCATTTGTTCTTTTCATCAGAATGGTTTCGATTTTTGTTTTCTGTAAGGTTCTTCAACTTCTTTTCGTTTGTTATTTTGACGGCTCTGTCAATTTTCTAATCATCCTTTTCAGTGTTTGTTTGTTCAAGAATGGTTTATGATTTTGTTTTCTGTAGAAGTTTTCAGCATCTTTCTATTGTTTTTTATGACAGCTCTGATAAGTTTCTTGTTGGTCTTTCAGCGTTTTCGGAAGTCCCTTCGAATATATCCAATGCCAGTCTCCTCAAGTTTTCCTCGGACGTTCCTCAAAGATTCTTTGGGACGTTCCTTGAACGTTTACTGCTCGGAAGATCTTCTAAATCGCAAGTTTTTAAGTACTTTTAGTGTATCTCTGGAATGATAGCTGCCTTGAAACATTGAAACTCTTTCAATTTATTCAATCAAGCACTTTAAATTATCCCTCATAGAGTTCATGTACTATCCTTGAGAAGATTTATCTATAAGCTTCATGATTCTTCTTACTGAATTGAAATAAGACCCTGTAAGACTCGTTTTTCAATTTCTTAAAACTTTCCGTTTGAAATTCATTGGAATTCCCTCTCATTATCATGAATTTCTCTCTTGACATTTCCTTCACTCTCTTTCCAGATGTTTTTTTCTGTTCTGCACGGCCTGCCGTTTCAACTCAGTTTTGAAACGTTTTTGAATCACTTTCGTCTAAAGTGGAGTCACTCGAATTTGAGTAAATTGGCAAGTCGATAAATCAAAAACATCGACTCAAATCAGATTTAATTTTTAAGTAACATTTACGCAAATTTTAGTGACTCCACTATTGACGAAAGTGAGTCAAAAACGACTCAGAACTGAGTTGAAACGGCTGGCCGTGTGTATTTCGTGATTGCCCCAAACCGTTTTTGGGCAAATTAAACCACTGTTCTTATTTAAAGTTGAAATTTAAGATTTAAGATTAAGTTTTTTTTGTTGAAATAATCATTGAACGTTACTTCAACTCGCATGGAAGGTCTTTGACTTCCCTATTGATGACTCTTTCAAATGCAATTTTGGAAGAGCGTCGAATTATTCTATCAATATTCGCTGTTTTTTGTCTCTGGAACTCACTTGAACCTTTTTCAGAATTAGTCTATTCTATCCGTCAAAAGGCAGCTGTTCCCCGCAGCCCCTTGATACTTTATTTCCGAAATCAATTGATTAAGGGTAACACTACTTTGTCAGTAGACCATTTCCGGGCAATTATCGCTTCAGCTCAGCCATATTCAAATCGGATTATTATAATTTTGGCTCATAATGAGTGTATAATGTGACTCTACACGTCTTCAAATAATCAAGTCAGTTTATTTGGATACGGCTGAGAATCAGCCGTGATTGCCGGAAATTGGGCCGCTTCCGAAGAAGTGCTCCTACCTAAACTGGAATCGTATTTGCTGAAAAAAAAATCTTTGACTATTCTAGAAAAAAATTGACATAAAACAACTTTCTGAACCATTTTGGAGAACTTAAATATACAACAATTATGTTGGTAAAGTTTCCTTAAAAAAAATCTGGGAACTGTTTTCAGATATCTTTTGTTCTTCTTCTAATGTCACTGTGAAGAGATGTTCTCGGCTTCCAATCAAGCGAGTATCACGTATACCTACCCTTTCCTTATTTGACCTGCAATCGGGCGCCTTAGTTTGGCCTCACCAGCTCTTACATACCATTGAGGATGTGTGTTAGTCCCAAACATCATCTGTTGGTTCTCTGTGTAATAACAACTGATCTGGCAATAACGGAGTAGCAACATTGGGAGCTCAATCATGCTCATACTTCTGCCCTGGCTCAATCTGGTGTATGCTGAAAAATGGTGAAAAATGCTTATAGTCTATACAAAGTCAAAATACTGTTACTTAAATTTTGTCCCGTCGGATAAGGTTCTCCAGTAACTTGAACGTTTGCAGAGGCTTAAAAAAATTCTCCAGATGTTTGAACAACTTTTCCAGAATCTAAAAAGCTTGAACAGTTTCTCCAGAAGCATGAACAGCTCCCCTAGAAGCTTGAACTGCTTCTCAAGAAACTTGAAGAGCTTTTCCAGAAGCTTGAACAGCTTCTCCAGAAGATTGAACAGCATTTATAGAAGCATGAACAGCTTCTTTGAAAGCATGAGCAGCTTCTGAAGAAGCTTGATAAACTGCTCCAGAAGCTTGAGTAGTTTCTCCAGAAAAAAGAAACTCAAATTATTTCTCCAGAACCTTGAACCGCTTCTCCTAAAGCTTGAACTGTTTCTCCAGAAAATTGAAACTCTTTCTTAGAAGCGAGAACATCTCCTTTACAAACTTAAACAGCTCCTCCAGAAGCTTGAACATCTTTTCCAGCAAAAAATTAAGCTTCATCAGCTCCTCCAGAAGCTTGGACAGCTTCCAGAAGCTTGGACAGTTCTCCAGAATCATGAATAACTTCTTCAGAAGCTTGAACAACCTTTTTAGTAGGACAGTTCTCCAGAATCATGAATAACTTCTTCAGAAGCTTGAACAACCTTTTTAGTAGTTTGGACTACTCCTTCGACGTTTGAATAATTTCTCGTTTTCTCCAGAAAAAAAAGAAGCTGCACCTGCTACTCCAGAAGCTGGAACCGCTTCCTGTGGAGCTTGAATAACTTCTACAATCCGGCTCTAGAAACCGGCAAGAAGCTTCAAGTTTCTGCAGCTCTCTGGAAGTTTCATTTGCTCTTCCAGAAGCTTGAACATCTTATCATTTTCTTCTGAGAAAAAAGCCTCCTCCACAAGCTTGAACAACTTCCCGAACAACTTCTCCGTAACATCTACAAAAGCTTGAACAGTTTTTATAAATTACCCCTTGAACAGCTTCTCCGGAAGCATGACAGTCTGCTCTAGAAAAAAAAACAAACTTGACCAGCTTCCCGAGGAGCTTGAACAGATTCTCCAGAAGCTTAAACAGCTTCTCCAGAAGCTCACCAATCTTCTCCAGAAAAAAAAACTTGAGCAGCTTCTCCAAAAACTTGACCAGCTTCTCCAGAAACTTGACCAGCTTCCTGAGGAGCTTTAAAACCTTCTCCACAACTTCCAAAAACTTGAACATCTTTAACAGAACATAGCACTTGAACCGCTCCCCCAGAAGTTTGAAAATCTTCTCCAGAAAAAAATAGGTTAAACAGCTTCTTTAGAAACTTAAACAGCTTCTCCAGATGCTTGAACAGCTTCTCCAGAAGTTTGAACAGCCTCTCCAGAGTTTGAAAAGCTACCCCAGATCCTTGATTGGCTGCTCCAGATGCTTGCACTTTTTTTCATCTTCTCAAGAAAAAGGTTGCTTGAACAGCTTCTCCAGAAGCATGAACTGCTTTTCCAGAAGCTTCTCCAGGTGCTCAAACTGCTTCTAGAGAAGCTTGAACAGCTTCTCCACAAGCTTGAGCAGCGTTTCCATAAGCTTAAATAGCTTCTCCAGAAGCTTAAACAGCTTCTTCAGAAGTTTGAACTGCCATTTCAGAAGTTTGAATACCTTCTTGTGTTCTCCGGCCAAAAAGAAGTTTCACCCTCTTATTCAGTAGCTTGAAACTCTTCCTGTGGAGCCTAACTACTTCTCCATAGCTTCTACAGAAGCTTGAACAGCTTTTCCAGGAGCTTGAATAGCTTCTCCAGAAACTTGCAAAACTTCTCCGGAAGCTTCAATTGCGCCTCCAGAAGCTTGAAAATCTTCTCATTTTCTCCAGAGAAAAAAGCCTCCTCTAAACGCTTGAACAATTTCTATAGATAACCCCTTAAACAGCTTCTCCAGAAGTTTGAACTGCTTCTCCAGAAACTTGATCCGCTTTTCCAGAAGCTTTAACAGTTTTTCCAGAAGCTTGACAAGCTTCTTCACAATAAATGGTTGAACAGCTTTTCTCCAGAAACTTGACCAGCTTCCCGAGGAGCTTTAAAAGCTTCTCCACAACTTCTCCAAAAGCTTGAACAGCTTTCTCAGAAGCTTAGATTGTTCATCCAGAAGCTTGAAAATCTTCTCCAGAAGCTTGAAAAGCTTCTCCAGAATCTTGATTGGCTGCTCAAAATGTTGACCATTTTTCATATTTCTTCAGAAGCTATAACAGCTTCTTCAGAAGCCTGAACAGCTTCGTTAGAAGCTTGAACAGCTTCTCCACAACCTTCAACAGCTTTTCCAGAAGCTTGATTTCTCCAGAATAAAAGGCTTAACAGCTTCTCCAGAAATTTGACCAGCTTCCCGAGCTCTCCAGGAATTTGAACAGCTTCCCCATCTTGAACAGCTCTTTCAGAAGCTTGAACAGCTTCTCGAGATGCATGAACAGCTTCTCCAGAAACTTGACCCGTTTTTCCAGAAGTTTGAACAGCTTCTCCACCAGCTTGAACAGCTTTTCCTGAAGCTTGAATAGCGATCTTCTAAAAAAAAAGAAGCTTAAACAGCTTCTCTAGAAACTTGACCAGCTTCCTGAGGAGTTTGAAAAGCTTTTCCACAACTTCTCCAAAAACTTGAACAGCTTCTCCAGAAGTTGGACTTGGAGCTTGGGCAGCTTCTCCAGAAGCTTTCCTACAAGCTTGACTATCTTTTGCAGAAGCTTGAACAACTTTTCCAGAAGCTTGAATTGCTCCCCCAGAAGCTTGACTATCTTCTCCAGAAAAAAAACAAAGCTTGAACAGCTTCTTCAGAAACATGATCAGCTTCCCGAGGAGCTAGAAAATCTTCTCCACGTCTATTCCAAAAGCTTGAACAGTCTCTCCAGAAGCTTAAATCTTTCTTCAGAAGTTGGAAAAGCTTTCCCAGATCCTTGATTGGCTGCTCCAGAATCTTGAACATTTTCTCATCTTCTCTAGAAAAAGCTTGAAGCTTGAACAGCTTCTCCAGAAGCATAAGCATCTTCTCCACCAGTTTGAACAACTTTTCCAGAAGCTTGAACAGCTTTTCCAGAAGCATGATTAGCTTCTCTAGAAACTTGACCAACTTCCCGAGGAGCTTGAAAAGCTTCGCCACAACTTCTCCAAAAGCTTTAACAGCTTTTCCAGAAGTTAGAGTTGGAGCTTCTCCAGAAACTTGAACAGTTTCACCAGAAACTTGAACAGCTTCTCTAAAAGCTTGAATAGCTTATCCAGAATCATCAATAGCTTCTTCAGACGCTTGAATTGCTCCCTCAGAAGCTTGACAATCTTCTCCAGAAAGAAAGGAACTTGTACAGCTTCTCCAGAAAAAAAATGAAACTTGAACAGCTTCTCCAGAAACTTGACTAGTTTCCCAGAGCTTGAAAAGCTTCTCCACAACTTCTCCAATAGCTTTTACAGCTTCTCCAAAAGCTTGTACAGCTCCTCCAGAAGCTTGAAAAGCCACTCAGTGGCTTAAAACCTTCTCCAAAAGTTTGGAAAGCTACCCCGGATCCTTTATTGGCTGCTCCAGAAGCTTGAACATTTTCTCCTCTTTTTCAGAAAAAGGAAGCTTGAACAGCTTCTTCAGAAGCGTAAACAGCTTCTCCACAAGCTTGAACAGCTCTTCCAGAATCTTGATGAGTTTTTCCGGAAGCATGAACAGCTGCTCCAGGCGCTTGAATTGCTCCCCCAGATGCTTGACAATCTTCTGCAGAAAAAAAGAAACTTGAACAGCTTCTCCAGAAACATTATCGTTTCAAGATTTCCTGATTATGTTGGATACCTTCCGCCATAAATTTAACTATTTCCATTCTCGTAGTATGAAACTTTTTCATCAGAACCTATAATTCTTAAATCAGGAACTTCAAAATGTTTCTGTGACCGGAGGTTTGAAAAGTTCTAAGAGCTTACAATTCACCAAAAGTTTTGAAAGCTGATTGCAGAGGTATCCTCTAGTATCCTCTAGAAACTTGAAAAGCAACGCTCAGAAGCTGGAAAGCATTCCTTCGGGAGTTGCAAAGCTAGTAGAGTCGAGTTGGAAACAAAGGCAGTTTAATATTCCGTAAAAGGTAGAAATTTCCCTAGATGAGACCTTCAGGATAGTGAAGAGTTCCCTCAAAATAATGAAAAACTGCTTCAGAAAGGTCTTCAAACTGGTCTAGAAAGTATTGGACATAATTTTAATCATCCTAAAAATCGAGGCTTGGAAAATTAATCCCGTACATTGGAAACATTTTCTCTTCTAAGGTTACTTCTATGTGACTTATTTTAGTGACAAACAAGTTGCTGCAACAAATCATGACGTTTGTCTGTTCTTCAGGTTGTACCTTTCCTTCACAACCTTGGCCAAGCTTGGGAAGCCAAAATGTTTGATTCTAATTATTAGAAGCTTGAATTTTTTTCTGAAGTTTGAGAAAATTCGCTTGGAAATATGAAAATCTTCCTTTCATGATTAGGGGCTATTCATAAACCACGTATCCTTCTCTGGGGGGGGATCTAATCAAAGCCTACGCTCCATCCAACATTTCTTTAAAAAAATATGGAGACAATTCGAGGGTTTCTGAGATTTGCAAAACCGTTTGTTGATTCTCAATTAGTTCCCAGTGTGTATTTATAGATTCGTGCCGAACCCACCAGATCTAGTACTACAATTTAGCACAAGACAGTAATAGTAGTGCTATCAAATGTATGAGATAGGATTCAAGTTTGAACTAGTCGTAGAAGAAAAGTTTTCTTTCTTACTCAAATTATTATATAAAATCATTATTAAATCATCATCATTATTAAATCCAGTATTAGATACCAAAAGGTTCTCCCAAATTGTAATTCTACAAGTAAAAGTGCGAATAAAGTCAATTCCCCAATAATTAGAAAGCAACTCTTATAAAGGAAAAAGTGACGCTTAGTGAGACATAGCAGCAGCTCTGGTTTAGGTCAATACCGATTTATTGCCCAACGAAGTGCACCGGAAATCGCAAACCTGCCCCAACACCGTTGACCCATGTCTAAGTTGTTTATGAACAGGCCCTTAGGAACAAATTTCATGCTTTGAGGAAATAATTTTCTAATTCTAAAGGGAACGTCCAATAATTATGTCACGCAAAGGGACTTTTTATAACCCCCCTCTGACACATTTTTGTATGGACCTTAATTTTTTGCTCGTTGTCAGGTTTCAACCCCTCCCCTCCATTCCCCGTGACATAAATCCACTTGAACCTTCCCAAGGAGATTTTCCATGATTCAGTAGAAGCTTCTACTTGAAACTATCTCTTTCCCAATTGACTAAAAATCCTTACTCCCTTAATCCCAGCAAACTAAACTAAACTTACGTTACTAGCTTACTTATTAAGATTTAAAAAAACCTTGCCTAGAACTTTTTCTCTAACTATCACTAGCAAACGTTAGCAAATTCCTTGAAATTCCACTGGAAAAAATCTTATCTCTTAACAGATAGTCCTATTTCGTCTGTGGCTTACAGGTTTTTGACGTAGACTACGTCTTACGGCAAGGGTAGGGTGTCAATTGAAAATCTAAAAATAAGCGACCGTCACGAAATATTGTTACAAATTAAACGCTAATAACTTAATAAATGCTCGATAGATTTTCAAGATGTTTACATCAATCGGTTGTAAATTTTTCCGCGTATCATGTCTTATTAAGCCGATTGTTCAGAGTAAATTGACTAAATGCGCTGTACTTTTCTATCACAGACTTCAAATTGAAGTAAGGAACGCTTCGTACATTTCAGTGCACGATATAAAAGGGGACACCCCTTTATTCGCTCGGCGGCCACGGAACTGTGCAGAGCGGCTATAGCCAGTATTGCCCTGGCAGCTGGCGGTTGCGCGAGCCCTGCAGGAGGGTACGCGGGCTAGCCAACATACAGAATGAAGGGTGAGTGGCTGTCGTCGGTGCGTGGCTGGCTGGACAGTCAGTCGTCTGCTATGGCATGCGCGTAGCAAATTTGAAGACAATCATGCATGAACCTGATGGTAGCCATATCACGATATGATGTACATGTATATGTATCGATATATATATGTATATAATATAGAAATATATGTAGATGATATAGGTAAATATAAAGATGATATAGATGTATATGGTGATGATATTAAAATAGTTGCAATCAAAATGTTTGTACAGGCAGAACGGTATTTTTCGGGGTTGAACGAACTGCACCACGGTCCCGAAATTTCGACAGAATTCCTTTAAGTATTAAATGATGTATTTCACACAAAAATCATTGGGGTTGTGTACCATAGGTGCACTGGCTGCCAACAAATTGGTCATGTAGCTGATTACGTTGCAGGCCGTTGCTAGCAAGCCGTTGTGTGTGTGTGTGTGTGTGTGTGTGTGTGTGTGTGATCTTGTCGGTTGTCATTTTTTGGTAAGGCGCTACGTGCAACGGCTGAAATAATCTGCTTCTTCAAAAGACCGAGAAGGTTTTAAGTCAAATGCGGCCAATTTCAAATCAAATTTGCATTTGACCAATTTCACTTTGAGAGACTTTGTTTGATTTGAATTTATCTTTTAAGTTCTTACCAATTGACAGACAGCAGCGACTAAAACAGTTTAAGTTTTCTGTTCGTTGCATACCTGAGCATTATGTACATTTTACAAATGGCTGCCGTCACGAAAAATTGAATCATTTCTTGATTGATTCATTTTTGAGATTTTCAATGTTGCAATGTTCCGCTACGAAACTAAAGAAACTAATCAAACGGTGTAACGTAATTTACGTCAACCGGTCGTGTGTTATACACATCCCCACTGATTTTTTTCAGTGTAGAATGCTCGGCTTGAAGCTTAATTCTCGTGTTCTAGGAGCTTACTATTAGAATCCTTCAATTTTCTTCACGACCTTTTTTCTCCAGTAGCTTGAACGTTCCTTAGAAGATTGAAAAGTTTCCTTAAAAATTGTGAAAACAAAAACTCTAAAAGCATGAAAAGCACAAAAACAAAAACAAGGGTAAGTCGCTCAGAACAGTGTGCAAGTCACGATATCTTGTAAACTAGACGAATATGTCTCATAACCGCGGCACTTCGATTATCAATCCATACCGCATGTGTGGCACACTGAGGAACATTTTTGACAGTTGAGCTTATAGAAATAAGCAACCAGCAACCTTGCCAATATGCATTGCCTGGTTGCCAGGCTTAGCAGAAATTAACGATTTGAGCTGTCAGCACATCGGCACCTTTGGCACATTACGCATTGCAACGCTTGTAGATATACTAAAAAAAAATTAAATCAGGGTTAAAGTGTGCTGAGCAGTGCCTTGGATTTTCATCAAATATTCATGAGAAGCGAAAATGATTTTATCCCAGTGTAATGATGATGTTTACTTTCCCGGTTTTCATGGTTACCGCTTTCATTTCTATGCCAACTGAATTTTGTTTGCTGCAATGAATGAAGTCGGCTGTAAGTGCGGGTCAAAAATCTGCTGTCACTGTTGTTTTGATTATCAATCGGTAAGCATGAATTTCATTTGATGAAATCTGAATATCATCTCTTGTGATGATTTTTTATTATTAAGTGATTTTGAATCCTAATACAAACATGTAACAACCAGGACCGCCATAATTGTCCGAGAGGAATTGATGCTAGCATTGTTGCTCAAGAATACCCTGGACTGGGCTGCCCTTGCATTTTTTTCCGATCCCGACGGGTAATTGATATTCATTGTAGTTGATTGAATTTCATTTCTGACATTTCGAAATTCGTTTTGAAAATGAACTTGTTTACAAAAATGAATATCAAAGCATTTTGAAAATTGAACATTCATTCTTCTGGTAACGTTTGATGTCATGAGTTATCATTTGATTCTCGCATGAAACTTATAGGTAGTCAATGTTATGTTGCCTGAAGATCCACGCTTTTGAATATAATGAGCATGACTTTTATCAAGACTGGTGCTGAGCGATCCACCGCTTGGTCAAAAAAGTTTCAGTTAAATTCTGAAATGCTTGAAAATGTATTTTATTAATCCTGAAATTCCACAACTGAGCGGATGTAAACAATACACTCTAATAAGAAAAACTAGTCGAAATATGAGTAATTTCGATCAAATTTGAAAGTGTCGCAATAATTAGCGACACACCCTTTGCAGGGAAATTCACTTGGGCTGTGTACCCATTCGCGAATCAATTTTAATTTTACGTAAACTTGACTGATGGGAAATAATCCATAAATCGATTAAAATCCCATTGTGATTGATCAACAAACTTTCGATAAGATGTCTGTCAGAAATAAGTCAGCTCGAGTATCGACTTAAGAGACATAATCGATTATTTTCCATCTGTCATGTTTAAGTGAAAACTACAATTAATATGCGAATTGGGACACAGCCTTGAAAGATGCTCATTAAAGCAAGACCAATCTGTGCTGCAACCTTTCACAAACCAGAAAAAGCAGCTGGAACAATAGAAACATTAATGAAGCCATTTTTTTTTTCGTCGGGACATTTAATTCTTGTCAATCTATGGAAGGGTACGATGTTTTGGATCTTGATGCTTAGTTCGACGAAAATGAAGCCACCAATAAGATGCCGACCCGAGTAACGGGCGCGAATCGGATTCTGTTTTTGACTGTCATTTTGTGGCCTATTTCGATTTTATAGTCACTCCGACAAAAAAATGAGACGAAGAAGGAAGTGCGTAATTCGATTTTAATGAATCAAAATTAAATTCCTTTCGACGGTAGCAATTTTCGATAACCCGTGGCAGTCAGAACGTAGTGAAGGCCTAGAGAAGGGTATTGGTGAATTATGGCCTCGTGGACAGGCGCTCGCTATCTCTCTCTCACACACACAACGATCTAGTAATTTACCGACATCACCCGGAAGGACAAAGCATGTCATGAATTATGATCCCTTCTGGGACGATTTGTCTGCGCCTTTTTTTTTTCACTGCTAGTTATGCAAATATCGTAAATATACTACGAGACCCCGTACGTCCTCCGACCACCAGCGGAAAACATGTGCAAAAAGTACACAACAAACATAAACTGACAACCGAAAGCGCAGCTGAGTTCCACTTTCGGCACAACGTTTTTTTTTGTTTTGTTTTGTATATTTTAATAAACAACATGGAAAGTTGTCTGACGGTTGTTTTTCCGGCTGGGACAATCCCAAAGCCTACTCTTGTATCGAGAGAATCGAATAAATCAAATTGAATTGAGTGATGATTCGGTTCATCCCATTCCATGCGAAAGTGGACGGTTGATGTTGAGGTTATGGTTCTGGTATCGATGGACTGTACGAAGGTCACAGGTAGAACATTGAATTCGTCGGTTCTAGCTTCTGCTCGTTGTTTCATTAGATTGTAGTTTGTTTTTTTTTTTCAATATGCGCTCGCTCAACCGTTAATTGAACTGACGGCGAGAGTTCGATCCGGATTCCGGCCCGAGCGAGTGACTTTCCAACGCATGCTTCGGTAGCGCGTTTAATTGCGCGTCAATATTGTTCGCACCAATGACCAACACCAACGCAGCACAGGTGGACGTAATTTGATTCTTGATTCTGATTTATTTGATTACCGGTAGGGTAATCAATGCATTTTGAACCTAGCGATGCGCCACTTTATTCTGGACAGGTATGGCCAAATCAAATGTTCAGAACGCATTGATTACCCTAGACTGTAGGTTGAAAAGCGATGTTGACTTTTATTAAAAGAGAGAGGGTTGTCCCATTCCCCTGGATAGGGAGAAGCAATCCGTGACGGTGACATCGGATTCCCTGGTTAGAACGTGGAATTTACAAGTATATACAGTGACGGACAATACAATAAGACCTAAGCCCGATTTTCATACAAAATAGTCATGTTCTCTTTCATTTAACCGTGTAGTAATTTAGCTGGAATTTTAGCCTGAATTTTCATCTGTAAAAATTCCAGAATTTTTCAGTAACCGATTTAGAAGTTACAGATACCACTTACGGCAAAACAAGAGGACCCCTTTTTTGATTTAATGCAGATGAAAATTTCAGCTAAATTGGTTCACAGAAAAAGGAAATTCAAGCCCCCACATATGATCATTTTGTATGAAAATAGGGCTTTGGTCTTATAGTATTGTCCGACACTGTAGTAACTGGTACGCAGTTGTCATTTCAGATGTTTGCAAACTATACTTAGACTATTGTTTGAAAGAAGGGGCTCCATTTATGCTCATCATTTTGATTAACAAACTGCACTAATTTTCCAAACATGGATTATTGTTTTCATTTTTTAATTAATTAGCAATTTGGCCGGTTCTTAACAAAGGGGTTCAGTTGCATTTGCATAGTTAACAATTGAGCCCGAAGGAATTTGAAACGAGTGTTTCATATGTAATTTGACCAATGGTGGATATTTTTGCTTTCAATACAAATTTCAGGACCACGGGCCGCCATGTTTATCAGTGCCAGGTATTCTATACTGATGTCTGTGAGAGGGATAATACGCCTGGAAATTTGTTATTTGTTCAATTCCATGAAAGTTTCTAGCAAGGATGTGTGCTATATCATAAAATAATACGAAATGTCACGGAGTAATATATGCACTAAAAAAAAAGACTCGAATAACGATGTCAAGAAAGCTACTCAAGAATGAGCAAATGGGTGTTTTTCTTTATTGGGAACGGTCTCATCAAGTTCTGACGTGGCTGGGTAGCTCAGTAGTTACCCGTTCGGCTTACTCTGCAGAGGGTCGAGAGTTCAATCCCAGGCCCGTCCCCTTCCTTGTTATTTGTCACTTCACAGAAAAAAAGTGTTCCCGAAAATGAAAATGGACCGTAAACTAGTTCACGTTTTCGGGATTTTCCCCTTTGAATTTATTAGTGAACTTGTACATTGAAGACGTAAAGCAACTCCCAATCTCCGTCTATGTGACTCTCTGTGAAATTACTCTAGTTCAGTAACGGAGTAGCAACTACGAAACGCACGGTCTTTAAAAAAAATAGGAATGGTCTCACCAAGTTCTACTATCCGATATTATACAACAAAACATTCGCTTTTTCTCATCATGCCCCTAACAATGTTAATCGTCTCAAGATAAATTTAGAAATCGGCCCACTTTTAGTGGACGTAGTTTTGAATTATTTTTGCATAAACATTTTGAATTGCTTCGATTTTGTTTGCATGTGTTAGCTTTCCCTGCAAAATACAGTTTTTAATTTTTTTTCGGAAAACTGCCATATGATTTTATGTCTTTTTTTCCAAAACGTACAATGTGATTCGAATTCGTTCGATAAGTTGTTTCGTTCTGGAGTTATCGCCGAAAACAAAAAAGACCTTTGTGTACAATGTTCACTGTGAGGGGAGGGGAATTATTGTTTCACTCCGTTAAATTTTGAAATTTAGCTCACAATTTTCATTTTCTGATAATTTTTTATTGTTGTTCAGAATTAAATCATGGACCATTCCGAAGAGGAAAAACGTCTTGAGAACGATTGAAAATAGTCAAACCCACAGTTCAATAGAGCTCCACAAATTTCGGGCTGGAGATATTCGAGAGAAATAGCAGCACTAGGTGAGATCATTCCAATATTAGAACACATTTTTAAGTCGATTTTGTATCAACAACCTTTTCCGGTTTGGTTGTTAATTTCCGCGTTTTTCTCCTTAGTAGACTATAATTAAGTTGAATCTAAGAAAAACGAGCATGATTAGCAACATCAAATTTATCAATTGGCTTTGATAAGATACGAGAGTTGTTGGTCGAGAATTGATAACGCTCTCAGAAAATCTATCAACGCCGAAGTGTACCGGAAAGAGTGCCTACTGAAGCACACAACTGTTCTGGCCGGAATTGGCATCTGCCCACTCGTTCGGCGATTGAATTGCTGGAGGAAAACCAAATCGATTACGTGGAAAAGGACTTCAACCCACCAAACTGTTCGCATTTCCACCCAATTCGGCGTTATTGGGCAATTGTCAAGAAAATCCTGCAAAAGGATGGCAAAGTTGTTCACAACATGGACCAGTTCAATTTGCAAAACTGCGACGGAGAAATGTAGTCAGGGCTACTGTGCAGAAATTGATGAGTGGAGTACAACGTAAAATTCGGGTGTATATTGGGAATGAACGTTATTTCTGAGTTCGATCTCAAAATGCAGTTTTGAGATGCCATACTGATATAAAGACTGCCTATTGGTTTAATTTAACCAACGTTTATACCTAATTTTACGTCATAGAATATTTGAACAACTTTTCGATTCACCCCCTAATTGAGGACTGATGGATTTGAAAGGATCGTTTCATATGTAATTTGCACTGTGGTAGAATTTTTACTTTTAATACAAAATTTCTGGACCGCGGACCGTCCTGTATACCAGGGCTAGTTATTCTATTCTGTAGTCTGTGTTAGGGAAAATACTCCAGATTTTGTTTTGTTTTTCGGTTTTCTAGAAGTTTATATTAGGGCGTGCAGTATATTGAAAAGTGTATTACGTTTATTACGATTCAAAATGTAATTTTTCAGAATTTCGCGAAATAACGTATGCATTTGAAAAAATGGAATAATAATTTAATAATGGCAATAATTTTCTTAAACTCTACGTTTATTTGACTCGAACCTTCGCCATGGTCGATGGAAAGATGAATGTCTGCATGTTCTTGAGCTCTATCGTGATCTCTTGGCATAACGAGCTGAGTCCAGGACTTGCCTTTATCCTACTTCGTGTGATATTTCTTGGTGTAGGCTGTAAATTCCGGTAGGCATTTTTTACTGCAAACAATATATTCTAAAAAAAATGCAACAGACAAAAATGATCACCAAAAATTTAAAATCGGATATTTTTGAAACTCTCAGGGAATTAACACCATCAGGGATTAAACACATGTTAGCTATATTTTTGCAAAGCAGGTTTATTCAACCTCTTCTCCTAGCTAAATGCCTGCACCCTGTTTTCCGGAGCTTGCCTTTCATAATGGTCCAGAATTTTTAGTATACGATTTTTCACGACCGCGCCCGAATATATAACTGCCCTGCTCTGTATATATAACATGTTTACTAAACTACTTCTATCCGAAATTTCATCCATTTTTACCCTTGTAAATAAGAAGTTATACACAAAAAAAATGTGTTGCATTTTTTCGAGTACAATCTTTACGCATAGACGTCAATGCACAGACGTTTCTGAACAATTTTTATTGTGAACGATTCACACATCGTTCAAAGTAGTTGCATATTATACATTCTGGAAATAACAGTTCTTACAAATACAATTAATTTTTGAATAAGTTTCTTTATTTGCTGGATTGAGAACAAAGTTATTGTTTGATGAGGGGAAATTCGTTTAAACGCACTGCGACTCTATTATGTAAATCAATCACTTTGCCAATAAGTCAACAATAAAAAGCGAGTTAAAATTTGGTTTCCTTGCCGCTTTTGGATAGTTTCAAAAAGTCTGTTTGACATGGAGTCAGCGAGTCAGGTTTCTAAAGCTAGAACTGTTACTCCGCTCGACGTGTATTGCAAGCAATCAAGTCGCCTTAAATGCAACATAAATGCCGCTTTTGGTCCAATATACGGCTGCTTTACTGCAATGCTATGATAATGCTTCATTAATGCTATTTTGCATTTGAAATGCTTATTACAGGTTACAAGCATTTAAATAGCATTTGAAATCCAACTTTACAACAGATAGCATTCAAGATATAATGCTAATAAAAAGCTAGGAGCATCTGAAATGCAGCTTTAGGGTTGATTTACTGCATATACTAATGCTTATTGGTTACCTGGGTACTATCTGTAATGTATTGGAAGAACTACTGAATGCTGTTGATGAAATTGAAGAAGAATTTGTTGGTGATTTACCTGAAACAGAATGATGTTTGTGATTTTTTTATTATCTAACATAACAATCATTATTTACAAATTTAATTTTAATGAATAAATATATTTCTACAAGAAATCGTAAAACCAACTTTTCTCTTTAACTTTTTGAAACCTGTCAAATCAAATAGTATTATTAGAAGCGCGTAACAAATATTCTCAATACACTAACTATACTCGTTATGAATATATTTAGGGGAGAATTGATTTTCACCAAAATAACAGCAAAGAGTTGTGGACAATTTTCAAATTCATCGAAAATATTTTGTCAACTAATCAATCAATTGATCTAGTATAATGTTAATTGGAATTTTGTAAGTTTTCACCCAATAACGGTAGTGGATCTAAAATCTATTGGCTTTTATTCGAACAAAACGGCTGGAGTAGATAACGGTAATGAAAGAATAGTACAATATTGTTTTAATATCATCGGAAACAACCTGTTATACCTAATTAATGAATCGCTTCAAACTGGGCACGTTAATGTATTTTAGTAGTAATAATTTGATTGCCCCGGAGCAATCGGGATATTGCGAAAGTCATTCTTGTGAAACAGCGTTAAATTTAATGTTAGCAAAATCGAAAGAAAACGTAGAGTTTAAAAAAAAATCTTGCTGTGTTTTTGGATTTGAAACGATTTCTCGGCCCTTGTTGTTAGAAACAATCCACCAGCGCTTTGAATTTTCCGGTTCTGCATACTGATGGTTTGAAAGCTATTTGTCTGACAGAACTGAACGGACTGTTTTTAATGTTTCCGTTTCGAGTCCTTTGTCCAAGGGAGTGTATTAGGGCCCATTTTATTCATTCTATATCTTGATAACATGCGACGAACCTTGCGATTTTGTGATATTAATCTTTTTGCTCATGATACCGTGTTGGACGATGCATGTTCGATTTACGTTCTCTAAGTAGATGGTTGAAGTACAAACAGTTGGAACTGAACATATGTGAAACTAAATTCATGGTAATTTCGCGGAATCGAGTTATTGAAGACGTCTCTGTTAAAATTAATGATGCATAAAATGATCGCGTTCGTGAGATTAAATATCTTGGCGTGATTATTGATGGTTGATTAAAATTTGACTCTCACATTGACGATGTCATCAAGAAAATAGCCAAGAAGTACGGTATTCTCTGCCGATTGATTGAAACGATATTCTCTGCCGATTAGCTATCGCTAGCAAAATACAACTGTACAAATCAATCATCTCTTCTCACGTTCAATATTGCCCTTCCATTTTGTTTTTTTGCTAATCAAACACATTTATCGAGATAACAGCTTTTGCAAAATAAGTTTTTTTTTTGTTTTTGAAAAGGTATGTTTTGATCGCCGACGAAACGTTCGTGTAAGAGGATTCCAGAACACTGCCGATAGCTCAATTTTACACCAAATCGATTGGGGAGAGTATCTCAACTGCTGATACGACTATTGTGAGAAAGTGCCCGCTTGGCAAACAATTTGCGCATGTGGCATGCGATATTCCATTTTCTACAGGAAACTTCTAAAGGAACAATAAATGTTGAAATGTATCAAAACGAGTGCTTGCAGAAGATGTTGCTTACATTACTTCGGAAGCATGAGATTCCATCTCTCTAGATCTGGCCTCTGTCTATTATGCCAGATCAACTCTACAATGGCTCTCTGCTAACAACGTTGATTTCGTTGAAAAGGCCACCAATTTGTCCCAACTATCAGCGAAGGAACGGTACTGGGCAATCGTCAAGCGGAACCAAAAAAAAAACATGTGCTGTGACCCATGTCAGTGGCTTCAAGAAAAACTGTTCAACTCGTGTCCAAGGTGTACACACAATCCACTGTGCTGAACTTGGACTTGGGCGGTACAAAGGCTTAAGGAGTGTATCGAAAAGTAGTTATAAACTTCCAAATAATAAAATAGGCATGAAAACATGGTTAAAATTAACATACTATTTCAGTTTATTATAGCTTAACATGTTTACAAAAGATCCAAACGGAAAAACTAGTCATCATGTTCATTTCTGTAGAATGCCCGTACCTTTGATTTGACACCTGCCATCAAATTCTGCACAGTGACCTTTGTGCACTTCCTGGATGCCGCTGCCCAATTTTTCTTAAAATCGGTCATGTTTTGGGACACTGTACCATCCTTCTTAAATATACGCTTGACTATTGCCCAATAGCGTTCGATCGGTCGCAACTGGGGACAGTTTGGTGGGTTGATGTCTTTTTCTACGAACTTGATGTTATTCTCCGTCAGCCACTGTAGAGTGGATTTGGCGTAATGTGCCGATGCCAAATCTGGCCAGAAGAGAGGAGGGGACTGGTGCTTTCTATACAATGGTAGCAACCTGTTCTTCAAACATTCCTTTTGATAAATCTCAGCATTTATAGTTCCTTTGTATAGAAAATTGAAGAACGCAAGCCACATGTGCAAATAGCTTGCCAAATGAGCACCTTCTGACCGAATTTCTCCATCGCAACAGTCGTATCTGCGGTTGGCACACGTTCCCCAACAGATTTAGTATAAAACTGCGGCCCCGGTAGCGTTCTTGAATCTTCTTTAACGTATGTTTCGTCATCCATCAAAATGCACTGGTCGACATTGTCCAAAATGCAGCTGTACAGCTTTCGAGCCCTGGTTTTGGCACGAGACTTTTGTTCCGGAGTTTGTTTGGGCACTTTCTGCTTTTTGTACGTCTTCAAGTCATTCCTGCGCTTGATTCGTTGAATCATTCCGATGCTGGTCCTGAACTTCTGGCTAGATCGCGAGTAGAGGCAGATTTGTTCCGTTGAATATAATCCACAACTTTTTGGTCCAAATCGGGGTTGCTGGAGCCGGGTTTCCGGCCACTTCTTGGTAAATCCTTGAGGGAGCACTCCTTACCAAACTTTTCGATGATGCGTTTTACACTTGCCGGGTGAACATTTACTCTTTTCGCAATCTGGTTGTAAGTAACACCCTTTCGGTGCACCAAGTGTGCAGAATTTTTCTTTTAGTCTCAAATTCAATTCGCGACATTTTGAATACAACTTTATCAACGGAAATGAATGAACCGAATAATCATTTTTGACATGTAAACAAAGCAAATGGCGCTTACACGCTAAAAATATATACAGTAGTTTATGCGTAATAACGCATCGAATGTTTATAACTACTTTTCGATACACTCCTTAAGTACGACGGTTTTACTGATATCGGCAATCTGGTTAGTTTGTTTGAAGTTTTAAATTGAAGTTCTTTTCGTTCGAAAAAAAAAAATAATTTATATAGTTCTTTCGATCAAGACATGTTTTTTTTTCCGCAAATTTCAATCTGACCAGAATGTGAGCAGATGTGAGATTCGGTTTCTTGGCCTTTTTCGTGGCCACATCCGCGCAGAATCTGACCTACAACACTTGTGGGTGATTGGTAGGCCAAGTTTCTGCTTGATCGCAGCCGCAGAAAGTAGTCTAGCCCCGTCCATGAGCACAACACGGTGTGTTAGCTTCGAATCTCCTTTTGTTTTCTTTGAAATGCCATACTTTACTCCTGTCTTGAACTCGTTTCTGATCACTGCTTCCGATGTGTTAATTCTTCGAGCTATTTCACGTTTACACTCACTGGAATTCTTGGGCCCACGATTCACTGCTTGCTTCGTCTAACTCGAATATTTTCCTTTGGCCATTTTGCTGAAACGTTGCAACCAACAAGGCTTTTTCGCGACAAAATCTGGACAGATTAAATTTGGATTGAAACAAATGTGCTGTTAGTTTAATTCAAGATGCATTTATTCATTTAATTGTGCATTATTAGTCATCTTAAAATTAGTTACAGTTACTCAATTAGGTTGCATGAAGAAACTACGAACGTTTGAGTTAACTCCAGTCATTAGGGTCTGTGCAGACTTCTCTGCAACCGATTTAGTTGCTTTTGTACAAGATTTTCGAAATTTGTCTATAGTTGTAGCTTGTTGTTTATATTGAGAGAGTTCTCTCTTCACGAGAGCCCAATACCTCTCGATAAGTCGCAACTCCGGGCAGTTAGGTGGATTCGCCTCTTTCAGTACAACATGGATTGCATTCGCTTAAAACATCTTTGCCCTAGTGACAAGCTGTCAAATCAGGCCAGAATAGCGAGGGAGCGTCATGGCTGTGTAGGAATGGTAACAATCGCTTTTTTAGTCATTCTTCGCGGCATATTTCCTAGTTTCAAAAAAAATTCCTAAAATTATTTTCATATCCTAAAATTCACCAACCGTTCTTCTGTCCTGATCAAAACGCACTTGAAGCCAAAGTGCTTCAATTTCAGACCCTTTTTTTCTTCTTTTCTACCGGTCAGTTTTAATTATAACTACATGGCCCACCAAGTTCAGCTTCGTCACCGGCGCACTGACTGGACATAACAATGCATCCTCACTGTCAGCCTACTATTCTCCACGTTCAAACCACGTGGCTCGGACGAAAACAAACGACGACGCAATGGGCTAGCCCCTAAGCAGATGCGCATGGCTAAACTCCAGCTTAGTTTTTGGCCCTTTGCCTTCGGTTGGCATTTTCACATATGTAACTCGAGGGGGGCGCCTTTGTTTAATTGCATTCGCGCGTTTTCTCGGTTTTATTTTCGCTTGGAGGGCTCTGCCCTCTGGGCCCGTCGCATGAATGGATGGATACATTTTTAACTTCATTTCTTCCATTCATGTGTATGCATGTACGCTTTTCGGGATGTCGCACCGAGCGGCAATGGAATTCAATCAATCGGGAAACGGAATCCCAGTTGGCTGTGTGCAATGGCGTTTGATTTGCCCGATCATAGCAATCCGATGCGAAGCGAGAGAGTTAGGGTCTGAAACCGAGGATGTTACGCGAACCACCCGGCTAACGTACTTATTTTAACCGCGTCGATAAACATCGCTGCCGTCTTGATCGTATGTTGTGACAAAATTGTTCGCTCCTAGGGTTTTGCGTGAAGAGTAGCAATTAGAGGTTGAGCAATTGGTTGCGAATTGGTCGCTGACCTTCCCGGCCTACGAAGCTGCGACGCAACTGCAAATGCTCCAATTAGACCGCTTCCGGCTTAGAACTCTGCTTGCCGTCATGGATTAAATGCGATTGATAGAACGTAAATTGAACGTGTTTACTGCCTCCGATGGGAGTAATAGAATTAACAATCAACTGCGTGCCATTCACTATTCAATGTTACTCGATTTTTTTGTTGACTGTTGTCGAATTTTCGATTGAAACTGGAAGGTATCGCACGCACTGGGATTTGAAACTGTCAATGAGGTGGGCGATGGTAGTGAGCATATTTGGATCAATATTTCGATACGGTTCGATTGATTAAGTTTGATTGTTTTTTTAGAACGCAAAAGCATGGTTGAACATTATTCCGTTCCAGTTGCAGTTGTCAAAAAAAAAAGCCTCTATAAATCCGATGACTAAATTCTAGGGTGGTTGTTCAAAAGAAATAGAAATAATCGGAAATCTGATAGGATAGATGTGTCATTAAAGGCCGTTCACACCTAAATCCGGACAAAGTTTTGATACTGTTCCTTAGTCAAATTGCCACGAAATGGGATGAAACTTGCTCTATAGGCTGTTCAAGAAATAATAGGCACACCTCATGTTAACGGCCATTTTGAATTGAATGAAATTTTTCAAACTGACTCTGAAGACTCCTGAAGAACTTAGGGTGTGGGGATGACATTGCCAACTCCTCGACCCACTAAAAACCCACCCGTGGCTCTATCCGGAACCACCTTTCGGTATTACTTCGGGGAGGAGGCTAATGTGCGTGAGCCCCCCTTGTGTCTTACTACATCGGACTTTAGTAGTTAGTTGGTCCCTCTGACCTGTCGCTGGTTGTTTCGCCATTTATCCTGGAGCTCTTGGACAATCTGGGAGGCCGCCGTGTTTACGGCGTCCCAGATGTCCTGTTCTTAACACATTCCCTGGACAAGATTATGCGGGGTCGTGACACGACCGTTCACGGCCATCATGCCGTTCCTTGCGCCGTTGAAGCGAGGACACACGAAGAATACATTTTCTGCGGTCTCTGGAGGACTCGGCGTGCCCGTACTTTTGAAGTAACTGTCTGAAGCAACCGTGGCCTGATAGTATCTGTGTCAAGTGGAACGTAACTTCCCCATATTGCCAGCCGACTCGTCCGGGTATCTCCGGAATTAGTCGGTGGGACCACCGACCTTTGGTGGAATTATTCCACTCCCTCTGCCACTTGACCATTGATGCGACTCTAGTGGTCTACCTCTCGTACCTTTCTGCTCGAAAGCACTCTATGTCTTCTTTTATGATGCCGACGGACATCATCTCCGCTAAGACGCATACCGCGTCGCGTGACACTGGCACATTAGCCTGTGGGTACTTTCGAGCTTGCCGAGGTAGCTCTTAGTACTCAGGGCGGTTGCCCATGTCGGTCCGCAGTACCTCAATATGGACAGGGCGACGCTTGCTCTCCTGTATCGCTGAGCTATTCGACATCCTGCGGGATAGTGCACATGTAGCCAAAGAGACTTTCTTGCAGGCGTGGTCGACGTGGCTGATAAAGGACAGCTTATCGTCGATCCTAACCCTCGAGTACTTCAGGGAACCCCTGAGTATCAGCCACGCGCCTTTGCTCCGATTTCTTGTTGTTGGCCACAGTGATCTCTGTTTTGTATTGGGCTAGTTCCAGTTTTCTGGAGCGCATCTATCCCTCGACAATAACGATGGAGTGCGAGGCCGTTAAATCCACCTCCGCCATGAATCTCCATAGACCTCTAGGGTAATGTCAACCGCGAAACCGACAATCTTTACCCCGTTTAGGAACTTCAAACTCAACACTTCGTCATACATCGCGTTTCAGAGCACCGGGTTCAGGATTGAACCTTGCGGAACTCCTGCGGTGACTTGAACATGTTATTGAACCGCCAGTACAAAGTACACGATTCTGAAAGTAGTTGCCCAGAATCCTATACAGGTATCCAGGGACTCGAAGGCGTTGAAGCTGAGTTGGTGATAGCCTCCCAACTGGGGCTATTGAACGCATTTCTCACGTCCAGGTTGACTACTGTACAGTAGCGATCTTCCCGCCTCTTGCGTTTGATTGCCAACTCTGCCGTTTTGGTGACGGATCGACCGTTGATTCCCTTTACGGAAGCCAAACTGGTTGGTGGACAGGCCATCTGTACCCATTCTGTGTACTTCGACAATCTGTTGAGGATGACCCCTCTCCAGCTCCTGACCCGTCGTGTCCAGCAAGCATTTCGGACGGTAAGCTGATGGATCACCTGGATGCCTCCCTGTCTTCGGTGGAAATACTAGAATCTGGATTTTCCAGGTGTCCGGGAAGACGCCATTGTCCAAACATCTTAGCATCACCACTCTGAATGTTCCGGGAGTCGGTGAAATAACCGTCTTGATGGCCAGGTTCGGTGTACCCTCAGGTCCTGGCGCTTTGTTTACCTTCAGCGACTTTCCTATCGCAATTAGTTCATCAATCGTAATAGTCGATTCATCCCCTTCTTCCGTGGTTATGTTGTTATTGTCATGGGAAAATTCTACAGTAATGGGAGGCTAGGGACTCTGGTCATGGCGCGTGAAGAGTCCCATAATGACCACCTGCTCTGGTGATTGCTCGGTTGGAGCTCCCCGATAGGCGTTACTCCATGGTTTCGCATTGGTTTTCGAACTCAGACCCTCTAAGCAGACTTGTCTACTGGCCTTTAACGCCCTCCTTAGTGCGCCGTTGGCTCCGTTCTTTTGGAGTCGAACCACGCTCTCTGTATCCTCCTTCTAGCTCGGAGGCAGATTCTACGGAGGTCGACGATCGTCTCTAGCCACCAATACACCGGCGACCTCCCATCCCTAGGTTTGACACTCGTGTAAGGAGAACTACGAGTTCGGGCCGCACGGGTCCTAGCCCAGCAAACACAGGATCGTATATGATAGCGGATAAGAGTGCAAAGTGGAGGCGGTATACGTACATTTTACATGAAGTCAAATTAACGCATGTACGTATATCGCCTCCACTTTGTACTCCTTATATCCGCTATCATATACGATTTTTGTATTTGCTGGGAGGTTGCGAGAATGTTCCCGCTCAAGCGTCCTTTTGTTTACACATTTCTGTACGTCATAGCATAAAAAGTAACTTAGTTTTTGGTTGACTTTCAAAATGCGTGCTCTTACTCCGGAGCAGAGAAAAGGTATCGTGCACAAATGCTACACTGTGAGTGGAATCTCTTCAACCTTTCCAAGATATTGGGGTTAATTTTGACCCACGGTGCAACTTCAATGTACGCATTCTTTTTTATTTTTAAACCAATTTGACTGAAATTTTCTGACTTTATTATTTCACGGAATTCTTCATAATTTTTTTTTTGTAGATCGGTTTAAGGTGGGTGTACAAAAGAAGTGACACATAAGACAGTAGGGCCAATATTGACCGGGATTTCAACCCTTGGTAGAATTTCGAAACTTTAACAGTCAATGTTTATGCACCATTTGAAAGGTTCTGGTGTTGCAAATGCATTGAAACAAAATAAAGCTGGTTCCGGTAGGTTCCGGAGGAAGTTTGAGTTTGGCTGTGTTAACAGAAATGTATATAAAATATTCCAGACTCATTGTTGAGAATTGGTGTTTTCAGCAAAGTTTCTCAGTGCGTAACGAATCGTTTTTGATATTATCACATTAGTTCCAAATTGTTGCCGCTTAGATGGTGCTTCAGTATATCTTTACCAAATGAAGCTCTTGAGAGTTACTGTCTTCGGTAAAGTTGTTGAAAATATTAAATGTAGTCACTTGATAATATCGAGATTGGTTTCGAATTGGCCGCGAAGATGGCGCTGCAGTCTATCTTTGCCAAATTAGGCTCTAGAGTGTTGCCGTCTTCAGTAAAGTTGTAAAATGTAAATGTTGTACATGTAAAATTAAGACATTTGGAATTATCACATTAGTTCCAGATCGTACCGCAGAGATGGCGCTGCAGCCTATCTTTGCCAAACGAAGCTCTAGAGAGTTGCTGTCTTCGGCAAAGTTGTCTGAAATATTAGATGTAGTCATTTGACGATATCACATTAGTTCCAGATTTTGCTACAGAGATGGCGCTGCAGTCTATCTTTGTCAAATTAAACTCTAGAGATTTGTTGTCTTCTGCAAAATTTCTCAGTATATTTTTTGTCGTCTTTTGATTCAGATTAGTTCCAGATCTTGCTCCAAAGATGGCGCTGTAGTTTATCTTTACAAAATGAAGCTCTACAGAGCTGCCGTCTTCGGCAAAGTTTCTCGGCATTCCATTTGTCGGCTTTTGACTTTATAATATTATTTCCAGGACTTGCCACTAAGACAGTGCTGCAGTGTATTTTTGCTAAATAAAGCTCTAGAGAGGTGTAGTCTTGGATAAAGGTTCTCAGTATGCCATGGGTCATCGTTTTAGTTCCAGATCTTACCGCAGAGATTGCACTGCAGTCAATCTTTGTCAAATGAAGCTCTACAGAGTTGTCGTCTTCGGCAAAGTCTCTCAGTATGTTATTTGTCGTCTGTTGGCATTATTATATTAATTCCAGATCTTGGGCAAAATTTTTCAGTTTTCTATTTTTCGTCTTTTGACATTATCAGATTAGTTCCAGCGCAGATAACACACATCAAAGTTAGAATGATATGTATTCAAAAAAAAAATGTGTACGAGTTCAATTCCAAATACGTTAATAGCTCGTTGAAAACACTTACACCGCACAAACAGTAGGTTTCCGTTTCTGGCAACATGACCTAATAAACCAAGTAGTTCCTTATAGAGTTATTATAGTTCTATTTAGACAACCATGTCAAAAGGACCCCTAAATAATATTCTAGTGATATTGGTGTTCGGATTTGTAACGAATAGGTGTTTCGGGTCATATTGACCCAGTTTTCGAATTCACATTATAGAAAATTGATATGACCAAATTTTAAAGTTTTTGCAGACAAAATGCTTAATAGAGTCCCAATTTTTAGTTTCTGATGAGTACCGATACAAATATTCATCGGTACATGCTTTTCGACGGAACATGCTTTTCGACTGCCAGGTTCGAATGGACCAGTGCCCATATTGCCCATTCCAGGACAATCCGAATGCCCCGGGGGAGTCCTAATTTTCGCCGAAACATGCCTTCCGATGGCTCAAATTTCATGATTTTTTTATACTTCTGAAATGGCTCAATGAAAATATTGGCCATTTCGGGACAATCCGGATGCTCCGGGGGAATCGATTAGGAAGGGGCAAATACATGCCTTTTGATGGCTCAAACTTCATGATTTTCATGCACAGTCTACTTCTAGCCTTGAAATGGACCAATGACCATATTGGCCATGCCGAGACAATCCGGATGCTTCTGAAGAAACCTTTAGTATGAGACAAATGTGAATTTTCGCTAAACCTGCCTTCCGACGGCTCAAACTTCATGATTTTTTTACCAGTAGTCTGCTTATACCCTAAAAATGGACCATATTCGCCCATTCTGGGATTATCTGGATGCTCCGGGGGAACCCTATAGTAGGGGACAAATACAGATTTTCCCCGAAACATGCCAACTTTCGACGGCTCAAACTTCATGATTTTTTATACTTCTAGCCTTAAAATGGCCCAATGAAAATATCGGCCATTTCAGGACAATCCGGATGCCCCCGGGGAACCGTTTAGGAAGGGACAAATAAAGATTTTCTCCGAAACATGCCATCCGACGGCTCAGAAACTTCATGATTTTTTGTCCGAGGTAGTCTACTTCTAACCTTGAAATGCATCAGCCAATGACTATATTGAATATTTTGAGGCAACCTGGATACCTCGGAAGAACCCTTCAGGAAGGAACAAAAATGGTTTTTTGCCCGGCTCATGCCTTTCGACGGTTCAAACTTAATGATGGGCTTTAAAGAAAGAGTCCTGTACGAGTCTAAAGGAACTTCTACAGCCTTGGAAATGGATCTTTACGAGATTGATCCCTTTGATGTCGATTCATTAGAATTTCGATATTCGGAAATTGGTAAACAGTTCGGTAATACACCTGCCATGAGTTTCCAAAACCAATGGAAAAAGTTATACAGTTGACCTTAAACGCTTTGGTTTATTATTTTTTTACACGCTTGTGAGCAGTGGCATAATTTAGCTGGAAAAATACATTTTCAACCTAAGTTTGAAGTTGGGAGCAAAATTGTCTTCAAAAAAGTGATTTCTAATAACAAGGCACTTCTTTTGGTGTGGATGAAAACTAGGGTGGTCTTGATGTTCAGAATTTTGAAAATCTAACTTTTTATGTTGTAGAAATAAAAGCATAGTGTCTTGGCAAAAGTTGTAGATTAGGCAATTTAGAGCAACTTTTTGTTTTGTATATATTTTCTGTCCCTTGCGATGTGACCAAATTATAGCATTTTTTCCTACGCTAGCTGGGTGACAAAAAAAACAGTTTTTTGCTCTCACTTTTTTTCCAAATTTACCAACAAACTTGTCTGCAGATGATTTTTTAAAACTTGAAAAAGTTTTGACGCATAAATCTTGCTGATATCGGCGATCTTACCGTTAGCGAGAAATTAACGATTTTCTTTACGCCTTTACAAATGTGTTTTACTCAATTTAAAAAAATTACCTATCTCCAGTTTTCAGATATGATATGCAAAAATACAAATCCTTCAAATGATGTTAGTAAACAATTTTTTTGTTGCCCCTACTAGAAAAATCCGAATTTGAAAAACGCCTATTTTGTTTACAAAAGTCATAATAACATTTGTCTTACATACGATAGAGACGATTTCAGCACCCCAAAAGTTGTAGCTTTTGTTGTTCATGAATCGATGGGAAGACAACTTTGCAGAAAAAATTGAAATAAAAAATCTTACAGCAAAATAATTGATTTTTATAGGGACACCCTAAGCTACGTAGAATAAAATGCTCTCTAATTCGGTCATATCAAAAAGTACAGAAAAATTTGCTTAATCAAAGTAGCTTCAAATTATTTAATCTACAACATTTTTCAAGACAGTATGCCTTTCTTTCTGCAAATAAAAAAGTTAGATTTTCAATTCCTCTGAAAAAAAAAGAACCACCCTAGTTTTTATTAAGATGCGCCTTGTTATTCTAAACAATTTTGTGGAAGACAATTTTGCTCCAAATCTTCAAACCTAGACTGAAAATGTGTCTTTCCAACTAAATTCGCATTCTGGACCACTGTGCATTGTGGCACGATTTGACTACACTGAAAAAAATCAACACGTTAAATCCACGTGAAACTCACGTAATTCGTCCACTGCCAAAACCAGTAATAAATAAACACGTGGAATTCACGTAAGAGCTACGTGATTTCCACGTAAATTCACATTCTACGTGGAAATCACATAAATGTTACGTGATTTTTCACGTACAATTCACTGGCACGTAATGTTTACCTGATTTTACTGAAGAAAATTTGGTTACGTGTTCAGGTGGAAGTTACGTGAAATTTCACGTGAAAACAACGTGTTGATTTTTTTGAGTGTAATCTGACAACATCAAATCTCGAGTACTTTTTAAAAAGGACGTAAGTCACCAAATGTAAACAAGCGCGTTGTTCATGGCGTGTTATTAAAAAATCATATATATATATATGCCCATATTTGATGAACTTTCTGATGGATTATTCTTGAAAGTTTTAACTAACTTTTTTCAAAACGGTGTAAAAATCACTTTGCACTTTTTGGGAATAGTGTAGATACGCCGCTTGTGTAGAAAAGTGACCCGCGAATCGTTGTTATATCATTTTAATGCCCCTTAACGACGCGTTAGTAAAAGTCTTCATACCACAAGGTTAAACATTTAGATTTTTATTGAGTAAAAATTGCTTTTTGGGTAATCATATGTTTACAACGTTTTGTTGCAGAAAAAAATTATACGTCATTTTGATAAGATCGACGTAACTGTATGAATTACACGCTCGTTCAGATCTACTTTAAATAGAGTAACTTATACTCAGTTTTGTATTTCCATGCTGATTGCCAAAATCTGTGTAACTTGAAATAAGGAAACTGAGTAAATGCTACTCTGATTATAAAAGCGCTATACTTATTAAAATAGAGTAATTATAATGAAGCTGCCAAAATAGAAAAAACGTGGTACAGTCCAGTGTTTAGTCGGTACATCGGATATTGATTCAGAAACAGTTCGGAAGTTTAAAAGGTAAGGAGAATTTCTTTTTATGTAAACAGAACTAAGGTCTGTATCCGCAATAATCCGGACTCCTCAAAACATGACTAAAACATAAATTTCGCATTATATTTCCGTCGTAGTTGTTTATTTCAGATTCATGGGATGTGTTTTAACAATTCGTAGAGACAAAACATAGTTATTCGGTATTTGCATAAAATTTTCGAACTTAACTCGCTTAACTACGTCCATTAGGGTTTGCACAGACTCTTCAGAAATCGTAGAAGCCGTCTTTGTCCAAATTTACTGGAAGTGTTTGATGTCTTTGATTCCTTGCTTCTTTCCAGAAAGCATCCGCTTCATCAGAGCCCAATATCTCTCGATTGGTCGTAGCTCTGGGCAATTTGGCGGGTTTGAGGTTTTTGGTACAATGTTCACTTGATTTGCTTGGTACCACTCCATCACAGTTTTAGAATAGTGGCATGATGCCAAATCGGGCCAGAACAAAAGTTTTTGTTTGTGATTTTCGACACTCTTTCTGATAGCTCTCCATGTTGATTGTGCCTGTAGTGACGAAAGATGCACTCTTTGCACACACGTGCAACTTGCTTTCCACACAAGGTATTTTTGAAATTTACAAGTCTTCTTCGTTCTGAAATGCCCAGCTCATCTTCGTTATCCCAACATTTCGATCAGGGATGTTGCGAAAAAACGAGATTTCAGTTTGTTTTGTGCGAAACAATGAAACGCTCTGGTTTACATGTGTACAGGGTCCAGAAGGCACCGAACCGGAGCGATAAACAGAACTCGGTGGCCAAAACTCGTTGCAAGAAAGCCTGTACGGGAGGTGGTCTCCTGCGTTGAACCGTTCTGCATTGTGGTGGACGATGTAGAGCCTACGTTAAAGCTGACACGAAACCGATGCCAGGACAGGAACGCACTGCGTTAACCACCTCTAACGAGTTGTGGCCGTTCCGGAGAGTGTACGGAAGAAGAATCTGTCGAAGTTCGCCAAAAATTCCTTGTCTGGCAAGCGATCTGCGGATGTGGCAGAATAGGTCAATACTGTCATCGCATCTGGGACCGTCCAGCGGACAAATCTACGAAGGACGAATGCCTCCAGAAACGACTTCTGCCGTTCCCGGGTCTCACGATGGCTGACACTGTTTGGCCGGATTTGGCATCTTGCCGCCTTTGGCCCGGCGTAGCCTGGTACAAAGATAATACTGTAGTTTTTTGCACCAAAGGCGTCAGCTACCCCAAACACTCCGGAACTTCTCCGATTGAAAAATGTTGGAAGGCGATCTATCGAAGGCAAAGCTCGTTAAAACTCCAAAACTGATAGAAAAATGAGCTTGAAGTAAAGAAAGTGTGGTTAAAAGTAAATGTGGCAGTCGGTACTATCATTTGCCCAAAATTTGATAGAAAGAGGAAGTCCATGAGAGCAAAGGTGCGGGCATTTGTAGGTTGGGAGTGGGGTTCAATATACCAATGATATGAAAGCTTAACCAATTTGTGGTAGTACGTTTACTGACTTCCAGAAAGTTTGAAAGAATCGGGCTCAAAGGAAAATTTTTGTGTGACCTGTTTTGTGTGCCAAATTTCATCGAGATACAGTCTTTACGGAAGCAGGGACGGAATGGCCAGCCGCAGCCATGAGCAACAAATAGGTGCCTTTCAGTCCCTTCCAAACGGTAAATATGATCCATTAGCCTCGGTATACGGAAGTAAGCCACTTACCTAACACCATTAAGCGAATCGTTTTTACATAATAATTTTGAATATCGGCTCCGCAAAGTGTCACACACGCCTGAGCTTTATAAATAAAAGGACTAATTAAAAATAAAGATCCATCCGATGCTGATTTGTCGATTTGATAATCCCAACAATGTTTACTAAAATTTGATTGAGTTCCACTTTTTTGGCGAAAGTGAGTCAAAAACACCTCAAGATTGAGTTAAATGGTCGTTTTAGTCCGCGCTTCTTTCAGAAAGATACGCAGTTGATAAAGTGTTTCTCGGTACTTAAAGATGCCCGGTTAGAAGAACTTCCGGGATATTGCACTTCAGAGAAATGCAGACTGAGTTACAAATCTTTAGCGGAGCAGTACGAAGAACCTCAAAAATAGAAGGTCCAAAAGCTTTCTGAGAGGTAACCCGCGAAATTCATTGTTTCATAAAAAGTGACGGAATCTTGTTGTTTTTCAAAACAATAACTGGAAGAATTAAGAGAAGCAGGTTTGAAATAATTCTATTTGTAGAGTTTAACATGTTCTAAAGAATTTCGAGACTGTTAACTCAATACTTCAAGAAAATTTATGGTTCTCTGATTGTTTGGAATTACTTCTTTCATGTTATGGAAACTTTCCGTCTTTATCTACACTGATTTCTGTTGAGTTCCTCAACTTATTTCTGGCTCTTGTATATCTTGTATGTGTTTGGGAAACTCCTCCCAAATATCTTAAATACCGGTGGGCTTTTTGCTTACTTCAAAACTTCCTGTTTGTCGTTTCAAAAATTCCCGGAACTCTCTGATATTTACAACCACATTTTGGACCTGAAGAGAGAAATTAATGAGTTTTGTGCAACTTTTGAAATAACTTGATCTGTACCAAAAATCCTGAAACTTCCCGAAAATTAACACTTACCAAGCATACTCTGTGCATACATTCCTAAACTATATTCGCATGTTGAAAAAACTTGCTCTTTAAGTCTCAAAACACTGCAGTTTTCAAAATTCCCTTAAATTTTCTTTACTTCCCTAGCGATACCTCTTAGGGAAGATCCATTAATAATGTCACGCAGTAAAGGGGGAGTGACAATCCTTTCAAAAAAATGTGATGCTCCATACAAAAAAAAAACGTTACAAGAGGCCGCATCAGAGATACACGTCGCGCCTTGACATAATTAATGGACGTTCCCTTTTCTTTGAATCTCTGAGTCGCAGGGAGTGGCTCCGAACCTTTTTAACAGATAACTTTCTCTGAAGTTATCTCAGAAACTCCCTCTCGCAACTTCCTTAAAGCACAAACTTCCTTATCTTAAAACTTCCTAAAAGTTGTGTTGGAACTTCCATAAAGTTACTTCAAAATATAAATTAAGTTACATCGAACCTTTTTAAAGTTGCCTTCGAACTGTCCTGAATTTTCCTGTGAACATCTCCGAAGTGATCTCGATTTCAAGATTGAATTTTCGGGGGTGTGAGGAGGATTTCAGAAGTAGGGACGAAACATATATTTTGAAGAGTTTTTCAAAAAGGCCTATCTGATTTTGTTTACATGTTTATATACAAAATCAGATAGGTTCTTTTGACAAATTATCCTAGAACCAGTTTTAAGGTAGTGCTGAAAGAAAACCATTTATATCTCTTTAACGTTAGGCTCCCGGAAACTTGAGTGCCTCAGCAACTTGCTATCTTAAAATTACCTGCTCTACAGCTTTTGTCCGAACACAGCAACCCGTTATCTCGCTGGCTGGAAAAAGTTAGAATGTGAAAGTTTGAGTTAAGCCCTTTTGAAAGGTTGGGCGTCGTTTTTTTTTTCAAAAGATGCGGAATAACATTTTTGAGCAACTCTGCTTAAGACACCTAGTCGATAAAGTGATGACAAAAGGGTGAACATGTTTTGACCGTCTTTTCTCAGAATTGTGCCACTGTGCGTTGTAAGGAACATTTTTCTAAATGAAACTTGAATTTTTCACTCCTAGTGTAATTTTTTAAGCGCATAGTGATTTCTGATCGAAGGTGTCATTCCGAGTGAAATGCAATTCGGACAAACTTTAGCGGCCGGTTTCAAATAGGAATAACAATAAACTCAAAAAAGTTCAACACTGATTATCTCATTTTCGACCAAATGGTGCTTACGTCCATTTAAAAAAGTACTCGAGAAATGACTGCATTTCACTTGTAAAAATAAGGAAAACTTCTTCAAACACACCCTCTTACTAAAATGGCTTCCTAAAATGCTATCAACCACGTAGGTTTTGCCACCATCGGAACCACCGTGTCCGGAGAGGATTTTAAGGGACCACTCAACATTCCTCGGTTACCTTCCCCAGCTTCAACCCTGCCTAATCGAAGCTCAATTTCCAATTCCACCTGCCGTTGTTTTCCGTACCTCTGCGTTGTTGTTTACCTTTTTCGTTTTTCGGCTCGACCGTATATCCGTACGCTCGGCGAGCGAGAGAGTGGAAACCCTTCCGTCCAGTCCAGTGTGTGTCCACCATGCTATTCTCGCATGCACACACATTTTAGTCCAACGGAAATTTGCGCATATTTTGGACCTTCAGCCATGCGTTTCGTTCAGCGCGGCGCGGCGCGGCGGTCGTTTTTCGCGCTCGACGTCGTTCGTTATGCTTCGGCCGCCTACTATGACGGGTGTTTGCAGCAGCTGGCACTTTATATGGTTGGATGATGATACCCGTACCAATTAATAACGACAAACACTTCGCCACATCACCTCTAGACGTGTGACCCACTGTTTGGAGCGAGGAGGGCTCACCTGTTCGAACAAAAAAAACACACAATGGCCCAACAGCCGATTCCTGCTGGCGCTGGTTCCGCCGGTCGATTGATATTGGCACTGGAACTGGTGGCAGTTGTGACGATCGGATGATCACGCATCATCGCGTGTGTGGCGTGACTTGAGGGAAACCGAGAGGAGGAATCCTTGCGTGAACCACGTCACGTGAGGTGCGATCGAATTTCGCGTGTGTCGGAAGTATCGAAAACGAGGATTTTTGGAGCGCGCTTTTCCGTGAACCCAATTTACACACGAAGAAGTGGGAGTGAGGGGAGTCAGTGAGTGAGTGAGTGAAGAAAGTGGATGTGGCGGCTCATTCGGAGTGGTGGAATGTGTGACAATTCAGAGTTCTGCGGATTCAGCGTCGTTTTCGTCCTCAGCAGCAGGTCCACCAACCCCGGCGAGAAAGTCAAATTCAATTGTCTGCGCGCTGTCTTGGGTTGAGGGAGGAGTGGGAAGGTGGGGGGTGGAGGGACGTTGTCTTAAGAGGGATTTTATTTTCCCAGACCGGCATCAGTGGAAATGGAACGTGTTGGGAGGTTCTTGGGGTTTTTGCTGTGGCAGCGCAAAGGTCACAGCAGCCAGCGAGTGGAGCGCCGGGAGTACTGGAACGTTTAAACCAATTGCAAGGCGGGAGAGTTGAGGTGGGATCGGATTAAGTTATGGCCCGGTCGTAACTCAACATGGCGGCATGGTTCGTTTATTTCAGCGTGGAGAGATTGCAGTCTGATTTAAGTGGTTTGGAATTTTATTTTTTGCATCTCTTAGCCACGAAAGCGCACTTTGCGACAATGGTGAGCTCGGATGGGTGGTAAATTGATTAAACTGTAAATTATTCAAACGGGAAATGCGATTATAATGTACAGCCCAGGCGGCGTCGGATCAAAGCGTGAAATGTGACACATTTAATATGACTCTGTTTATCACGCTGGCGATAAGAGACGATTTGTCAAACTTTTTGCTGAACCAACGTCGTCGAAAAGTTGATTCTTTTTACAACGTTGTGGCTACAAGCAAAGCAAATATTGCTCATCTATTAAGTTTATCTCGGATGATGACTGTTTTGCTACGGAATTAATGCTATATTACACGTGTTTAATTTGTTGAAATTACTCAACTATGTTCGTTTGTGTTTAAAATATTTGACTTAACTTTTCTCTTAATTTCAACACATCACGAAACAGTTTACATTGGTAACTATTTTGAGCAATTCCCAAGAATCATTGCTCGTGTGATTTAGAAATCTTTGATTAAAAAAAAAATATTCGGAGAGCTTATTATCGCTTATTGTTGGAAGCTTTATATCTTCGAAGTTCAATGGAAAAAATCCTGAAATTCGCCGAAAAATATTTGGAATTCCAATTTTCCCTGAAATTGCATTGCAATTTCCCCGAAATGTATTGAACTTCAATTTTAATTCAGAAAACCAATTTTATTTTAGATATTTCGAAAAATGAAGGTGAATTTTTGTTTCAGTGTTATGTCGCCCTAATGTGTAGTTTAGCCTATCGTTGAAATGTCTAAGTAAAAGTCGTTTAAAATCTTATGTTTGTTTTGGGAAAAAAATTTCTAGATGTAGGCTCACGACTAACTTTTGAAAACGACGTGTTAACAAACTGAAACCTGCGTTTTACTTAGAATGTTGCAGCATATGAGCATTTTTATTTAAAACATTGAAAATAACATAATCTTATTAAAATGTACCTTTTTATACAGAAACATTTAGTTGAGGAAATCAATAAAATGTTTATTTTTAATTGAAAAAAAAGTCATTTTTTGTGGCGATGGGCAGACAACAGGAAAACAGTTTGTTTTTAATTTATAAAAAAAATTCTCAGCGTATATATTTTTGTATAGGAATGTCTTTAAAATTCCCCTCAAAAATCATTTTTTCTCAAGGAGAAGATCAAGGTTAGTCTCATTTCTACAACTGAATAGAAATCATTTCGACTAAATTTACTGACAACAGTAGGCGGCAGTCAGTCAGTCAGTATGGGTAAAATTTTGTAACACCGGCATGTTTTGGCAAAGAACTTTATTTGTCTCCCTCCTGCTGAAGGTTTCCCCGGGACATCTGGATTGTTCCGGAACAGTAATATGGTCATTCCTCCATTTATTGATGTTTCGGCGGAAATCTGTATTTGTATCTCTAAGAGACTCCTTCCAGGTATCCAGGATTGTCTCGCAATTGCCAATATGGTATGTGGTCCATTTAAAAAGTACAAGAAGACTATCAAGAAAAATCTGGAAGTTTGAACCGTCGAAAAGCATGTTACCTTACCTTACCATTCAGACTAAGGCCGGCGTGGCCTCTGCTGTACACAGAAGTTGTCTCCATTCTATTCGGTCCATGGCTGTCACTCGCCCAGCCTCGCTGTCTGCGGAGGGTCCGCGGGTCGCCTTCTATGATCGATCCACCTTGGTCGTTGCGCGCCCCTCTTCTTCTCATGTACCTGTCGGTTCGTTTCGAGAACCATTATCATTCTTACGACATGCCCAACCCATCGTAGTCGACCGTTCCGTCTTCCATCTGCACTCCACCGTAGATGGTACGCAGCACCTTCCGTTCAAAGACTTCAAGGGTGCGTTGGTCCTCCACGAGCAATGTCCATGTTTCGTGACCGTAGAGAACTACCGGTCTAATTAATGTCTTGTAGATGGTCAACTTTGTGGTTCGGCGAACTTTGTTCGATCTTGGCGTCCTTCGGAGTCCAAAGTAGGCACGATTGCCAGCCATAATGCGTCCTTTTATTTCTCTGCTGGTGTCGTTATCGGCGGTCACCAATGAGCCCCAGATACACGAATTCGTCGCACTACCTTCGATTTCATCACCGTCGATCTGGGCATGTTGCTATTGATAATTTTGTGTTTGTCGCCGCCTTCACGGATTGTGGCAAAACGTGCGCTCTTCTGGCACAGATTTCTTGTGACCAATCGTTAAAGACAGTACTTACCATAAGCTGAAAATTAGGACCTGAGATGATGGATTTTGACCATAAAGACTGTCATAATTTAGTTATCAAAATTTCTGCAATGTGATTTTTTTGATTAAGAAAACAAGATAAATTTAAAATTTGCTTTACTTCGTTGCTGAGAGGCCTATTTGGCCTCATTAATATCAAAAAGTGAGGATGCTGTTAAGATTAAAGATTTGCGAAATCAGAGTTTTATTGATTTCCAAACTTCCAATTGATTGCCAAGCTTATGCGGTTTAAACACCCAACGTAAAATAGCATGGGGATATTGTGATTTTTTTTAATGATTTTTCGTGACTTGGAGAAAAAAAT
>JASCZW010004089.1:0-127341 GCA_034211315.2 Aedes japonicus | reverse complement strand
CAAAAATTCCCTCCTCGGGTTCTTTTGCTTGATTAGTTCTTGAGATATGCAGAAAATTCTGTTTCATTTGTATGGGAGCCTCCCTTTTTAGAGATGGGAGGGGTCTCTGACTGCCATATAAACATTTATTGCCTCCAAAAACTTCCGCATGCTTAATTTGGGTTCCTTTGCTTGATCAGTTCTCGAGTTATGCAGAAATTTGTGCTTCATTTGTATGGGAGCCCCCCTTTCCAGAGAAGGGAGGGGTCTCAAACCATCATAAGAACCTTCCTCGGTCCCAAAACCTTTTCCACGCAAAATTTCACGCTGATCGGTTCAGTAGTTTTCGAGCCTATTAGGTTCAGACAGACAGACAGACAGATAGACAGACAGACAGACAGACAGACAGACAGACAGACAGACAGACAGACAGACAGACAGACAGACAGACAGACAGAAATCCATTTTTATATATATAGATTGGAGTTTGAGTTTCAAGGGCAGCTTTGTTAAAATCTCAACTGATCATTAGCCTGGGTCAATATTCAAATTCCAATTCCCTTTTGAATTTTGGAAGCCTTTTGGATTCTATAATAACTGTGCTAAATTTCAGCTCGATCGGTGAAACTATATTTTTGCGTTCGAGGTTTTAATTTTACATAGGATTTTATATGAGAAAACTTACTTTTATGTAGAATAATCTGGCGGGTCTCCTTGCTCTGGTTGTCATCTAAAAATAAGTTAACCAAATTTTCCTCTGGTAAATTTTTCAAGAAAACTTTTTTTCAAAGACCGCAAAGGGATCCGACGATTGTGGAAAAAGTTATTGAGCTAAAACTGATTACAATCCAAACGAACGGCTCATTGAACTGTTTTTCCTAACAACACTGCCACCTGCAGCATGGCCTGTAGCCTGCTGCTGTCGGCGCGGAGCAACCACGTTGTTGTGGGGCGTTCACTTAGCATGGAGAGAAGCCGATAAGCCGAGGAAAATTTGGTTAGCTTATTTTTCCCATATAAAATCCTATGTAAAATTAAAACCTCGAACGCAAAAATATAGTTTCACCGATCGAGCTGAAATTTAGTACAGTTATTATAAGATCCAAAAGGCTTCCAAAAATCAATAGAGAGTGAATTTTTCTTCTTCCATATGTTTGTGTCCCAGGCTACTGATCATCCAACATCAAAAAGTCATTTTCAATTCAACAAAAGTGATTATTTTCGATACTGTCAATCGAGTCAGTCTTACTGCCCTCTATTATCATGACTAAAACATGTAGTGATTGTAACCTATCGATCTGAGCCACAAGAGTTATACATCATGTTCGTCATCAAAAGAAACAAGTATTGTTTCTTTATTTGACACTCAGATGATTGACACTCCCCACCTAGATGAAATTTAATATTGATATTGACAACAGCACATAGGCAATAATGAACATCCATTGACGAATGAACAAAACCAAATAATGACTTCGAAACGCAACGGTTGCTCTCGTCAAGAGACCAGAGCTCATTTCAAAATTCAAATTCACGAAGATAATTGGTCTGCCCATTGAGGTTGCCTTCATTTTCAGCTCATTTGAGAGCAGATGAGTTAATTTTTACCGGCACTGATTTGTACCATCAACAACCTCTAATATGTTGATAGTCACTGCCTTTTAAATAGCGCTAATTTCAATATCGGTGTTACTATCGAACTCATCGGAATTTCGGTGACAGCTCTGCAAATGAATATTTCCGACTCTTCGTTTTGACCAGTATCATCGACTTGAGAAACTAATCTGGACAGGCAGCCATGTTGGCGCAAGCGAATTTAAATTTTTCGATCAATGTTAAACCGCCTTCACACTATGTGAATGACCCAATAGCATTTTTAATGTTTTTAAATCGCTTTCAAGCGTTGTATAAATTGTTACCTATTAAATTTTAATACCTCTACTGTACGTTTCTGTAAAAAAATTCGGTAAAACAATTTCACTCACTTTTGCTTTATTTATCTGGGCGAAACCTGCACAAAAACCTTCCACTACACAGAAAATATAATGAATTTTAACAGGCGCGTAATATATCCCCTCGCTTAATTCCAAGCCAAAGAAGGCGTAAACAACAAAATTGTCGGCAATCTTTTATGCGCCATACAGCAATGTTTGCAATCTTTCATACAACAGGCTTGCTTCAAGCGTTATCTGGCTTAAATTTACATGATATATCGCATTATTTTCTTCCTAATCTAGCATCCTCTTTATGTTCATTGGATAACGCAGAAAATTCAATGTTTCATTTTAACTGTGTAGCAATTACCTTTCCTGAGATACTCGTGGAGGTCCAGTAGCAAATACGGACTTTAGTAGCAATAAGTAGCGAACTAATATTTCTTCCATTTTATATTTGATCTATATATGAGGAGACCAGTAGTTGCACACTGAGAATGATTCACTACTTCCAAGTGACATTCTGATGGTCCTCTGTACAACTTCAACTGTAATCAATCGTGGAGTAGCAAACCAAGGGGGGTCTATATGTTCATGCTCTTGCTCAACAGCATTTTTACGAGTGGTTTAAATCGGTCCAAAGTGGTTCTGAGGCGGAGTTAAAACTTGCCTTATTGTCTTAGCGAAAAACCACCGATACAGGTCGGGAATGGCCCAAGCAGCATTCTATACTGTTGGTTGAAATGAGACCAAATCGATTATCAAGTGTTATTAGAAATTAAGTTGTTGTCCAATGAAAATTCATTATCACACTTTGTGAATAGCCCCAAAGGCATTTTTATTAGGGTTTTAAATCGGTGCTATTGGTACAAACCGGCCTAATAATTTATTGGACGTTGCGCGAGTTCCGTGTACCATTTATTAAAACAAACCACTGTGATTTTTCGTGCAAGTGCAGAGGTGTTCTCGGCTTCCTGATAATTGACTTGGTTTAAACAAAGTTCATTTTTGGCTCAAATGAGCGACCAAATCCGTTTTGAGAGCTGTCTAAGAGTCAGAAATACCATCTCTATTCACCAATGGCAATAACTTGGCAATAACATCCAAACTTAAGGGTCGGTGAGGCTTCCGACTATATTGTACTTTAAACCATCAAGCTCTAACTATAAATTAGAAGAAAAATTAGTAATCTCCATTTAATTCCAACTACCTTTGCTTATCTTCGACAGATACGCGTATTTCGTCTACGATGTGCAGACTTCTTCAGTGTCTCGTACTAATAACTCGACTTATTAGTATTAGTACGAGACTCTAAAGAAGTCTGATCAGCGATACGCGTACTTAAGATGCAGGTAGTTGGAATAAGTGGAGATTACTAATTTGTCTTCTAATTCATAGTTACAAGTATTCCACTAAACAGCTCAAACCCTCTAGGATTCATCAAGCTCCATTCTCGGGATATCAATGGCGTGACCATCCAACTACACCACGCAACCGATCCGATCTGATTTATTATCATTAGACAGAACGGAGCAATTTAATTGAATTTTGTTTAATTACCAACGTGACCCACCGAGGTAATGCCACCGGTGCATCTGCATGTAAATGGGCAAACGCGTGGACACGAGTGAAAACCTTAATGTATGGTTTGCACAAAAATAAGCGGAACCAATGGGCATGGGTCCCAATCTGAGCAGTGTTCGTGTACACAGCCAAATTGGTCCAAAGTGGGTGTGCAAATTTAGCAACCATTGCATCGGAATGAATGCTAGCAATCCAATGCGTACCCGACCAGAAGGAAACAGCAACATTATTTCTTGAAGTGTTAAACAGTTGCCGTACTATTGCTGTTAGAGTTGAATCGCATATGAAGTTAAATTAACAGAAATCATACCAGAATACCCTAGACCTGTAGCCAACTTCATTTGTAAATAAAAATGCATTTTTTTACGTTTTTAATGCACGAAAATTTAAAGCTAGATTTGGCATATATTCATGTAAATTTAAGCAAGATTTCGTCTAATTCATGACTGTCGTATGAACGATTTAAAATAATATCTTTGTTTACGCAACGCAAGCTTGCAAATATACGAGGGAAAATTTTACACGTCCGTTCATATTCATCATTTTTACACCGCATAAATGAGCAATTTTTACTGACCCCTTGCATTTTTTTCGTGCACTTGTCAGCCAAAGCCAAAGCAAATCGCTTTCCACACAGAAAAAAAAAACCTGAATTGTAACAAGCGTGTAAAATTTCCCCTAGTTTGATCCCAAGTCAAAGGAAGCCTAAACTACTAAATTGTTTGTAATCTTTCGAGTGCCATATAACATTGTTGGCAATCTTCCATACAACAGACCAGATTCAGCCGTAATCTGAATTAAATTTACAAGAAATATCCCATTAATTTCTGCCAAATCTAGCATCCTTTATGCACGGAGAAAAAGAAACATTGAATTTTATGCGTTATCTAATGCACATAAAGGGAATGCTAGATGTGGCAGAAAATAATGGGATATTTTATGTAAATTTAACCCAAGTCACGCCTTAATCTAACCTGTTGAAGGAGGGCACATTATTGTATGGCGTATGAAATATTGCAAACAATAGTGTTGTCCATTTCGAGGGTTAAACTATGCGCAAACACCAACCATTTTCAGCTGACTATAAATGCGGTTGATTTTATAGTGCCTGCGATTAGATATACTATGGTGCGGTTGATATCAACATGAGGTCTGTCAAATATACCAGAAATGTTGAAGGTTCATGGTAGTTTAACATAGGCATAAAGGGTGATACGGTCAAAATTTGGTCAAGGGAAAACGCGTGTAAATCGGTGAAATCGTTTATTTAAAAAATCAAATTCAATTTCTTTTTCAAGTTCAATTAGTATAAAATTCAGGAAAAATATTCAGTTAGGCTTCCGCTTTTCCAAATCCGAATTGCCGGGCCTTACGCTTGACCCCTGCCATCAGATTTTGTACAGCCACCTTGTCCACCTTCTTCGCCGCAGAAAGCCAGTTTGCCTTGAACTGCTGCTCGTCCTTAGCAGTTTTTTTGGTCTTCTTTAGGTTCCGCTTGACAATAGCCCAGTATTTCTCAATTGGGCGGAGCTCTGGCGTGTTGGGAGGGTTCTTGTCCTTGGGAACCACCTGCACGTTGTTGGCGGCGTACCACTCCATGGCCTTTTTACCGTAATGGCAAGATGCCAAATCCGGCCAAAACAGTACGGAACAACCGTGTTTCTTCAGGAAAGGCAGCAGACGTTTATTCAAACACTCATTCACGTAAATTTCTTGGTTGACAGTCCCGGAAGCTATGAAAATGCTGCTTTTCAAGCCACAGGTACAGATGGCTTGCCAAACCAGATATTTCTTTGCGAACTTTGACAGTTTCGTGTGCTTGAAAATATCTGCTACCCTTCCCCTTCCTTTTGCCGTATAAAACTCCTGTCCCGGAAGCTGCTTGTAGTCGGCTTTGACGTAGGTTTCGTCGTCCATTACCACGCAGTCAAACTTCGTCAGCATCGTCGTGTACAGCCTCCGGGATCGCGCTTTGGCCGTCGTATTTTGTTTATCATCGCGATTTGGAGTCACTACCTTCTTGTAAGTCGATAGTCCGGCTCGTTTTTGGCTCGATGCACGGTTGTAGACGATACACCCAGCTTATTTGCGGCATCTCGGAGAGATAGGTTAGGGTTTCGCTTGAAACTACCGGCAACTCTCTTTGTCGTCTCAGCGGCTTCCGGTTTTCGATTTCCCGATCCAGACTTCCTGGCTGTCGACAAACGTTCCCCAAACACTTTAATTACATTTGTAACGGTTAATTTGGCAACTTTTAGCGATTTTGCCAACTTTGCGTGCGAGTAGCTCAGATTTTCGCGATGCGCGAGCAAAATTTTGATACGCTGCTCTTCTTGCTTGGACGGCATTTTGACAACTGAAGAGTGAACTCCAAAATCAAAATAGGAGCAACATTCTACACACACACACACACCTTCAAAATGAGGGGTGTTCAGGTTTTTTAAATGCAAAATTGAAAGAAATACGTCAAGTTGATATTGACCAAATTTTGACCGTATAGCCCTTTAGTCGGGTAAAATGGTTATTTTTTCAAGATTTTCTTCTGTGTAGATGAAAGTGTCATTAACAAAATAATATCACAATGAGTTATGGATAACAAGGCTGATAAAATTTGTTGTTTTTGTTTTTCAAGTCATCTCTTTCTGGTCGGGTTCAGGTCAGTTGAGAATCTGGAGTGTGGGTCGATTGTTATTCGATACTCGATTGGGCCGCAGGGAAAGTGATTGGGCGTATGGATAGCAGTAATGTTGGAATTGAATACGCAAATTTTGGCAAACATCACATGGTGGGGTAGATGAAGGGCAGCGTAGGACATAAAAGTAGAGAATAGTAGGTTGGTTGTAATTAATTACTTGTAGTCCGAATACAATCAGTACGAACGGTGAGTAGGGGGTTGATTAGAGCTTGCATGTGTTCACCGAAAGAGAATAGAATAGTTCACACGAAGTTGCATTCAGATGAATAAAGCATAGATGATCAATACAATTTTGACATGTATTCGTGTTCTGAATTTTGAACGACGGAAGTGAAATATCCGGAAAACATACAACAGTGCTTAGTTTCCCATATTTATTTTTTCTAATCGTGTGCAATCTGGAAAAAGACAATGAAATATTTCGTTGGTTTGAGTTCAGCTTAAACTGCCAAAAAGCGAGGTTAAAACATTTTATGCAACGATCCATTGGAATAGTATTTCACTGCTGGCCAGGGCTGGAAAATGTCATTTTCAATAAGGAATGACCTACATTTTTTAACAAAATGCGTCTGAAAATCTCATCAGGCGAGAAAACGATGAAGGTGATTTTTTTTTCTAACTCTCATCGATTTTCTCGTCAAGACAGCACGTTACAATGTTTGGTCATCGATGATACAAGCATATTTATAATTATTATTTTGAGTTTCATCGTTAAACTTAGAATACATTTTCATCGCTTTCAAGCTCCCGGATGCAAGCTGTTTCGGGGTTAGCAAAGGATTGCTACAAGATGATTTTATCCAGAACATCATTGGCGGCCAATGAGTGCTAGATTAAATACACGCACAACTAGACTCGTTCGTACAAGTATCTTGTTTTCCTGAAAATGACAGAAATGTCTATGTGGATGGAGTTATTTCACTGGGTCAATTCGGTTTAAAGTTAACGTTTTTTTTTTTGTTTTTCATTCAGTTTTCCAATAATTACTTGATTAAAGTCAGAAAACTTGCTGAGCGTTAGTAAACTTTGTGGAAATTGATCAGTGTTTGTAAGAATGTGCAAATGTGAATAAAATTCTAGAAACTGTTTTCAAGTGCAGTGAATTTTCTGTAGGTGCAGGAAGAGCTTGAACGTTTTGTGTTGGGAAGCTTTGAAGAACAAAACGTTGTTTAAACAATCCTGAAATTAAGATTATTACCTGAAAATTATAAAAACTTCGTTAAAATAAGAACTTTAATAAAAATAATAATAGAATAACATTTGTTTCATAAAGGTGAATAAGGTTTTAAGGAATACTTCAACACTGCTCTGATAAAAAAATTCAATATTTTACGGTTCAATTTCATTGAACTTGACTTAGGTTAGGATATTCTGAACTTCATACTGCTCCGTTAAGATACAAGATGGTCATGGCAAGATGCTTACAGGTGGGCCGGAAGATTCTATGAGCTACATCCTTTTGAATAATTAAAACAATGGCTTAGTAATGAATACTAAGCTAATGAGAAAATAAATAAATAATGTAAAATAACCTTCAAGAACCTGTTTTGGGTATGTCCAGATATAACTTAATTACTTTTAAAAAATATTGTCCTAATTTTGTACGTCAATTCAACTGCAGAGAATAAAACAACATCTGCTCATAATTCTTTGTGTCAGTTTTTAGTAGCTCTTCTCCATTTAACTGTGAACTCCTGTACTTTTTTTCTTCTTCCAGTCTTTTTGGCCTTCCTGTCTTCTCGTCCATCCGATCTGTCGGCCCGGAAAAATATCGCCTTATAATTTGGTAATTCGTTGTTTTTGGCATTTCGGCCCTTTGCTATGCCTCCTTAGGGTATTTGGGTTTTAATTTTTTTCTGCTTTAATAAGGGATATACAGTTAGAACGAGAAAAAAAAACTCATTTTTGGAAATTATTTTTCAAGGGGTTTTTACTCAAATCAGTCGAAGCCTTTTTACAAATATAAGAGTATCCATGTAGTGTGCAAAAATATTTTTTTTCAATATATTTTCATCTTTTTATTCATTTGTAAACGTTACTTTAAGACATCACACAGTTTGAAAAACTAAAAAAAAGTGCAATTTTGTGCGTTTTCTAATGCACATAAATGAAATTCTTGGTTTGACATACGTTCTTGGCATATTTCCCTTAAATTTAAGCCAGATAACGCCTGAATCAAGTCTGTTGTAAGGAAGCTTGCAAGCGATTTTGTTGTTTACGCTCACAAGTGAACGAAGGTAAATTTTACGCGTCTGCTCAAATTGATATTATTTTTTAGTGTTCTTAACTGGAAAAACATACGGTATTTTAGTCTTTGGTTAGTGGTCGCTTTCCAATTCACCAATTCAAACTAACAGTAAGGATGCTGTAAGGGCCACTCAACCAATGTGATAGTGGTAGTGGAATGCCTCTATCTTCGAAACAATTGCAATAGTTCAAAAACTAGGGTTGGCCGATCGAAGATTGTCAGTGAGTGAAGCAATAGCCATCTCCCATGGATCACTGGTACGAATTTTGAATGTTCACTTTGGTATGGGAATGCTTTTGCAAGATGCAGTCAAAAAGTGGGCTTCTCAGAATAAATCGGCACCAAAAACAAGGTTTGGAGCCGATTCGGATCGATTATACAAACAGAGTACGAAATTCGTTGGGACCAGTCACAAATTACGCTTACATGAGAATGCTGAAGTCTGTTTTTACAACAAGGAAAAATGTGAATGAAGTTAGAATGAAAAACCAAAGTTATTGGTTGATTGCTTCTAGATCTTGCTCTGGGCTAGACCCTAGGAGCACACTTGTTTCAAACGAGTAAAAGTAGCTTCAATGTGACTCAGTTCATTCCACAACCAAGTTGCTATAACTAATTTTGACTGCTATTTGTTAGCTCAGGAACACTGTTGTTCATCGTGCCTTTTCAAGAAATTCATTGTGCCGTTAGTCGATGACTACCTCGGAAGTTCTCACAACTGCATAAACTCAAGTTTTGGTCGAAGTGACTTGTTGTAAAAAGTTTGTTCATGGATCTCATCTTTTCCGTTCATAACTTATTTAATAATCTGTCTTTTAACTGAAAGAGCAATACTGATCCTATCAACAAGCCAACTGTCACTTAGTTCTTGTCATAACTTGAACAATCTGCGTCAATTAGCTTGTAGTTTGACAGAAATTGGTAACAGACTTCCGCGTGTTTTGAGAATAAAATGGAGAAAGCTAATTTCGTGTATTCATTAAGCATTATAATTTGCGACAAAAAATAACACTTCAATCAAGGCTTAGCTTGATAAATACTATGGGGATTCTGAACCACCACTTTCAATGGTAGAGATGAGGTTTACTGATAATAGATGTGGCCGTACAAGTACAGAAGTGCCGAATATTCTGAATGTCCAGTTGAGGTCTGTAGCTCCGACACAATTGTAACATTCACAATATGGTTGATCGGAGATTGTATGTGAGAGAGATTGTGAAAGTCATACACGGTAAGCTACCTTTACCCATTGATGGGTACAATTTATTATTATTGTTATTCCTCCTGTGGCTTTTTCACGCATTTTACTGAAAAACGGCGCCTACCCATTTAAATGGGTGGACGCCGTTTTACGGTAAATGCGTAAAAATCGAGGGGCACACAGAAACTTTTAAGTACAGCACACACTTGTTGAAAGTATTGAAAATACGCTTTTAATGCGGCTAATTATACTTTGAGTACATCAAAATACCTACTAGAGACCTTAAATACACCTCAATTACAATACTTTATTACAGTTTAAATACCTCGAGTACAGGTGAACAAATTTTAATTACCTAAAATATCGAACACACAATTCACTTTAACAAAAACACTCATTTCTACAGAAAACCACTCAGTTGTTCCATTACTATCCATTGTACTCCAAATTTGTCAAATTTAGCGAGAAAATTTAGTTAAAATTCATAACATGAAAAATGCACTGCCTTAACAGAACTCCAAATGATTGTGGCCAATATTAAGTTTACCATATCTAATAAGGTTTCTCTTTTGACCTTTTTGGTCAGGGGCCTGGCAACCCTATCCTTGTTACTAGCGTTTGACAGTATGCAACATATCACGGGCCTTATTTGAATAAGGCCCGTCTGACGTTTGTTCCTACGGGCACGAGTGGCAGTATTGTTTACAAATAATGAATCTTTTGATGTTTGGACGGAGAAACCAAACTATCCAAAATCAAGTGTGACAGTACTCAAAACTAAGTACTCTGATAGGACTACTATTTTGGATATAATTTTGTTCTTACTGGTTGGTAGTTTTGACTCAACCCTCAAGTATAATTGAAAAAGTCGATTTTACCCAAAGCAAGGTATTTTAAGAGAAGTAAGTTTTCAATGTAGGCGAGAGGCGCCTTTGCGAAACTATCCAAATCGGAGTGTTGGGCTGTCTCTTTGTTTTGGCTGAAAACTTTTGATCGCCATTTTATCAACAATGGTGGAAGAGAATTTGGTTTTGGCGTACCGTTTCTAGTGTCTAGGTTTAAATCCTAGTATAAAGTTTAAGATTTAACGCGTCCGAGGTGCCTATACCTATATAGAGAAAATTATGGACTCGGAAAACTACAAAAAATTAACCGGTAAGTGTAATTATTTCTCTTATTCGAGTGCATATTTTTATTCTGGTCGATTTGAAATTTTAGACATTGCTGCATTGATGAGTGTGAAGAAACCATCAACGGCAACTTCAAGGTGTTGAAGCAACACATTCGCTCGGAACACAAAATTACCACAAGCAACAAAAAAACCACCATATCGCTGAAATTTCCCAAGTGTAAATAACATACAAAGAGTTTTCTAATGTACTCGAGAATGTTATCAAATACATTTTGTTTTATTCGAATTTATATTTTCTTTTATTGAATTTAGTGAAAGAAAGTTCACTAAAGCACATTTTCGAGTAATATTTTCAAAAAAGAAAACTCAATTTTGGATTATTTTTACAGTTGATTCAACTCTAATTAAACAGTTAATTTCACTCGGCATTGAGTCTCTTCGAAATACTCAAAATTGGATACTTTGCAAATAACTCAATTTTGACTGGTTTTACTTAGCTGTCAAGATGAGTGAAAATGACTTAATTTTGGATAGTTTGGTTTCTCTGTGTAGAGATGTTGGCTAAAGCAAAATTAATTCTCGCCAGCTCCTTGTTTTTGGTCCAATAACATTTCAACTCAATATGAGTAGTCCTAATAATAGCGTGTAGGTAGAGCTTTTTAAACATTCTCTAAGAACACGCTCAAAACACCCTTTTTTAATTTGTACACGCTCAAAACTCCCTCTCTTTCTTTCGTATTACTATCCCTTTTTTTCACACGGAAAAGTTACTCAATTTTCGTGGATCTACTAAATTTTTAACTAGATCCACTTTTTACGAAAATTGATAGCTTTCCATTAAAAGGATATATGACAAAAAGACATGGAGTTTTGAGCGATCTAGCTTTCCTTGTTTTCTCACGGAAAATTAGATTCACTTTTTACGAACTATTATGTGACATTATTTCCCTGTGAGTAAAGAGAAAGGGATACAACTTTACTCAGTTACTGAGTAGGATGGAACGAGAGTGTAAAACTCTTGAAACAATCTCAAGTATTTTAAATATAGTTGAGTCCTTTTAAATTTCATTAAATGCTTATAGGTACTCAAAATACTCATGAAATACTTTTCAGAACTTTGTATACTTTTCAAATACTCTTTGAGTAGGTAAAATGTTTTCCAAATACATTTGGATACTTTGAGTCCTTTAAACATACTTTTGATTACTTTGAATTCTCTAAAAATGTTTGTAAATACTCCGTAAATCGAATGAAATCCGAGGTATTTTCAATACGACACACTCAGTGAGAATGTCTGCGTGCCCCTCGGTAAAAATTTCCACTGGAGGAATAACAATAATAATAAATCGTACCCATTAATGGGTAAAGGAAGCTAGGGAACGTCCATTAATTACGTCACGCAAAATTGACTTTTTACAACCGCCCCCCCCCCTCTTGTCACGTTTTTTGTATGGACCTTCAAATTTTTGTATGGATCGTTACGTTTTCCCAAAGCCCCCTCCCCCATACTGCGTGACATAATTAATGGACCTTCCCTTACCGTGTAGGCATCTCCTATGGCTCAGTGGTTTCATTGTGGTGTGTGAGAAAGCTATTCGCAAGATGGGTGCCGCGTTTGCTCACAATCGACCACAAAAGCAAACGTGTGACAACTTCTGTGGAATTTTTGGCGCTCACTCTGCAACAATCACATGTTGTTACTTGAATGTATCACAAAAAAACATGAAACAAAACAACAAAATGTTGTATCGATGATGGGAAAGAGACAAGGTTCTGTGAGAAAATTTTGTGATTCGTATACATGTGGGATGACCTTGTTTTCATGTAACAGCGACAAAAAACGATTTGTCATTATTGCAATACACTACCGATAGCAACTATGCTTCATCAGCAACATGATCAAAAGCAACAACCAATTGAATCCTAGAGAGTTTGAGCTGTTTAGAGGAATACCTGTAACTAGAAATGAGAAGAAAAATTAGTATTTTACATTTAATTCCAACTACCTTTGCTTGTCTTGACAGATACGCGTATTTCGTCTACAATGTGCAGACGTCTTCAGTGTCTTGTCCTAAAAACTCGTCTCGAGTTATTAGGACGAGACACTGGAGAAGTTTGCGCATTGTAGACGAAATACGCGTATCTGTCAAGATAAGCAAAGAAAGTTGGAATTAAATGAAAAATACTAATTTCTCTTCTCATTTCTAGATAACAATCAATTGTTGCTGTCAAACAAATTAATGATGTGAGTAATTATAAACTTTGTTGTGGATAGACTTCAACCTTAAGAAAAATGCTTTTATAAAATAACACACTTAACAAAACCAACACTATATTCGGCAAACTTGTTGCCAATTAACTATTCTATTAGAGAAAAATTTAAAACATATGCGTTTAAGGCCTGATTTTTAACCCAGAGCATCCTGAACTAAAAATCCACAGTTGTAACTGTAGCCTTTTTTAGCTATACAAATAAGCGATATGTTTTCAATAAATTTCATCGAATTTCTTAATGTCAACCGACACTATGAGATAACCAGGGATGTTCTTGGTCATCCAAACAGTTCTGGAGCTCAGAGCTTGGGATCTACAGTTGTAGCTATAGTTTTACGGCTAGACAAATTTACAATATATATTCCACCATGTTCAATGGATTTTTTGGAAGGTCAACCGGCATTATGATGAAAATTGGGATGATCTGGGTTATATCAGACTGTTCATTTGTTCATCAATTAGGATCTACAATTGAAATTGGAGCTTTTTCAGATGCAAACATGCACGGCAAGTATTCAACTATGTTCATTGGATCTTATGGAAAAGCAATCGGCATTATGAGATTACCATTATGTGGGTGGTTCTGAGATATGGTTGAAACAATTTCCAAAAATACTCGGATTTTACGGATTTTGGGAACTAGCCCCTGTTTCTCAGCAAACAACCACCGATTCGATTTGCGTGCAAAGGCCGCCAAAAGATATTGTAGTCCTATAGATCTTTACGTAATTTTTCTGGAATTTGTTATCTGGTTTCGCAGATATGACCGAAAGAAGTTCCGGAAAACACAGATTTTAAGAACTAAGTCGTATATCTTGGTAACCATGTGACTGAATTGGACCCAAAAACTGTCAACTGAAAGGTTTTGTAGTTCCATATAGCCTATTCATTATTTTTGGAATGGGTGAACCAGTTCTGGAGATATGATTTTAAGAACTATGTCAGCTATCTTGGTAACAACTAGACTGAATTGGACGCAACGAACGCTAAATGAAAAGTATAATGGTCCGATAGAACCCTATTAACAGGTTTTGGAACAGTTTTGGAGACAACTTAGGAAAGTCATTAGAAATATACACACTTCACATGACATGAGAGTTAAAAAACATGAATTCATCCACCTATGGAGAGATCTGACTCACCTTACTGTATTCAGGAGAGAAAAGTAGTTATGGGCAATACGCACCAGGCTTATTTTTGAATTCTCATGTGATTTGAGGTGTAACATGATATGTTTTGGTCCAAGTATAAAACTGGCCATTTTCCCGAAGGTATATGTCCGGACGTGACCAATGTAGTTCTGCACTCTTAAAAATAATGAAAATTACATGAGCTGTAATTGATAAACGAACTTAATTCCATGTCATGTAAATCAATAATTGATTGAATGTTCTATGGAAATAGATGCAAATTGAAAAGTTATGGATGACACTTGAAAGTAATCACGATATGATGCGAAATAATGTCTTGTTTGCAATATCACATCAAGAGTTGAGTAATAGGTTATGCGGATTTAATTTTAAAGACTTAAACACATTAACAGTTTTATGGGTATTTTTTTCCATATGCTATATATTGATGATAGGAGAAATCATTGGTAGACTGCTGTTAGTTTAAAGGAGATTCTCTTAAATAATCCATCAGTTCACCACAAAAGAAACTGCTAGCTTTAGTAATACTCAGTAGATTTATAATTTTGAGATTCTTTTATGAAAAGAAAAAAAATCTATGAAACATAAGTGTTGTAACTTCTTGTAAATTTGAAAGAGGACGTAAATGTACGTGTTGCTACAGCCGCTTCACTTAGGTGCATCGGAAAAGACCTAATATTAAATGAAATTTTCGCACTTACTTTTGAATTTTAACACAATTTGAGGTGTCGCACCTGGCCACTTGTCTTCACTTAATGCAACCACTATTGCACTTTTTTTGGATATCGTATGTGATTTGAGGTGTCGCATGATATGTTTTGGTCCAAGTAAAAGAAGAACTGGCCTCTTCTCCGGAGGTACCAAAAACATGCCAATAAGGTTTTGGGCAACTGATGCCAGTATTGCATTTATTTTTGTATTCTAATGTAATTTAAGGAGTCGCATGGTATTTTTGGCCACTTCTTCGGAGGTACTCGCAAATTGTCTGGAAGCGGCCAGTGTTCTCTTGAGCACTAAGTATTATTACCACTGATCTTGTTATCGAATCCTCATGTGATTTGAGGCGTTGCATGATACATTTGAAACGTTTTAGATAATATCTTCAAAAGTTACCCATAGCCATTGAAACTTGTTCCGGCTCTCTGGAACCAGTTGAATAGGACCATAGTACCTTTCATTTGGCGGTTGTTCCATCCAATTCGGTCCAGTGGTTGCGGAGAAACATGAGCTTGTTCATTTTTGCACATATATACACACACGTACACACACAAACAACACTCATACAAACATACATACACAAGCAAACACATACACACGAAAGAGGAACAAAACCAAACATTGTCCTCTTTCGGTAGATGCAACATGTGACATTATTTAAAATATTTTTGTTGCATACAAAGCAATATACATACAACGCTATGTCTCTTTCCTGAACAAAAATCGGATTTTATGAAACATTATAATTTTGATTCTACGGCCATGTAATTTATCATTATTGTGTTGAGTATGCAACAAAAACAAAGATACATTAATTTTTGTCCTAACATTGAAAAGTTAGGACAATGTCTTAAGCATTCATCCATTTGCGAGTTTGGATTCACTGCACGTGGTATAATCCGCATTGATGGCCTTTAATGGCGAATATTATTGGGTCGATTTTATGAGGATTTGAAGAAAAATGGAACGCATTTGGCCGAGAAAAAAGTTATTTTTCACCAGGACAATGCAAGGGTGCACACATGTGCAGTTTCTATGGCAATAATCCATAAATTGGGGTATGGAATGTGCACTCATCCGCCCTATTCTCCGGATTCAACACCGAATTACTATTTATTGTTCCCAAACTTGAAGAAGACTATCCCAACCCATTTTTGCAAATTCAGTAATCCTTACCTACCTACAGGTTTTGAATACGATCACCAACAGCCTTTATATCGCCTCTCTGCGCTTCCTTCACTGGGCACTCCGACCGTTGATATGGTTGTGAAAGATCAGTAGTTGTAGCTCTAACCGGTATGGAAAATGAATAGCTCTGTAAACGCCCTCCAACATTGCTTGGACCTCTGAAACCATCTCGTAAACTGCGTACACAGCTCTAACAGCTTAAACTTCAACACAATTTATGCTTCACACAGAAGACCTCTGAACAGACAAGAAAAAAAAATCATGCCAAAACGGAGCTTCTTGGCAACTTTTTCAGATCTCAGAAATTGAAGTGTTTATGACAGGATCAACTGAAATGTGAATGACCACTCAAGTAGGCCATGAAGAAGACGTACTGCACTTCGTATATTATATGTTGCAGTATTTTCAAGATTCCAAATGACCAATTTCTTCATTATTCTTCTCCAGCCTACTCTGGTAATGCCTGTTGGTTATTATGAAAGGATTCACCCCAACAGAAGTAAAATGAAGGCGGTTGTCAATGGACCGCTGAAAATAAACAGTACAGAGAGGAAACCATTTACATATACCACATCACATACATCGTCCAAAAGAGTGGAAACAAGAGTAGGAATCTGAAAAACAACGGAAGGAAGCTCTCCACTCACCCATCGCCCACAATAACAAAAAAAAAATCAAATCTTCACATCCCTGCTGGCTCGCATTCTTCTTATACTAATAATGTTGAGGTCTGGTAGCTATCGTTCCTGCAAACAAGAGACAGTTTTTCCCGCATTCCGGAATTGGGGTTGTTAAATGAAATCGTTTTGTAAGAGAATTATTTTCTCTATCGTTTCGAGCTTTTCCTTCGAGGAAACCAGGGGGCGGCATTAACCACAGACTGGCCTTCGGTCCACAATGGCTGCAAGGGCCGCATTGTTGGTTGTTCCGACTGATGCCACCGTCCCTGGACACGACGGAGGGGGTCCCGCATGGGATCATTATTACTAGGTTGGAGCAATGTTCTCAAAGGCAGCAGTTTGTAACGAACTACATGCTTGCTGCGGGAAAACTCTCCGCACTGGGAGATTGTGAGTGATACTATTGTGGTTGAGGAAGCACATTGCGACAAAGCTGAATGGAATGCTGTATGTTCGTTCAGTAAGTTCGGTGGTAGTCTTAATTCTTCGAAAAAAGGAGGAATGATTATTTTTACTGGAGCATTGAAAGAGATTCCCGTTTCTATATTTGATTTGATTTAATTTTAACGATCCTAATCTGATTACGGGGAATCCAAATCAAATTGTACATGTCAATGTTGACTTAGTGATACAGCTTAGGTTGTCGAAAAGATGTCGGTCGTTTTGAAGTGTAATTAATGAGCATTGCCGTCAGGCATGGACATACATAAAATATTCCAATATGTTTACGCTTCCGATAACAGTATGTTACTGGCTCTACCATCCACCAACAGCAGCAGCAAACAGGAAAAGAAAAATATGCAACCCGAACATCAATAAATTACAATCTATTCCAAAGATTCTGCAACTCCCACTTCTGCCTTAAATCCGCAACAAACGAGGACCATTTGCAAAAAGCGAGCAACTTTTCCGTCACTTCCTGTTCTCCTCCATGTAACTTGGTAGATGTGCAAAGTGCATGTGTTTTCCCACCCACCGCCTGCTGAGAATTCATTTTTCTTACATTTTATTATCGCTTTCCTGCATTTTAACACCCGGCCACGGCGGAACCCAGAGGGAAACGAAAACATGCGGGCGAAAGGGTGCAAAAGTATCACTTGACAGGGTTTAAAGGAATTGTTTTTACTTGCTCACTGATGGTTAAGAGGAAAACCGTCCAACCCGTGCCCGGAAGAACGATGGGCCAAGATGGATGAATGTGTGGGGATCGACGCGGACCGGAAGATGGACAGAGTGGCAGATGGATTGAAGAATCAGCATCGTCGGCTGCTCAGGTCAGCCGGTGTTCGATGGATGGATGGATGGAAAAACATTTATTTGCTCACGGTGGTGTCAGCTTTCATTTTGGTTTCCATTTTACGGGGAGTCTAACGATCTGGGAAAGGAGCGAACTACTGGATGAAATATTCCCCGTTTGAGTTGTCCTAGGATTCTGGCTGGTGGCTGTTGGAGATATTCAAAATGAAATCTGTTCCGATTGATGGGATGAGAATTAGTTCTCGATTCTGATGTCGCTAGTCTTTCGAAAAGAAAATCGGAAATTTGTTCAGCCAAATGGGATGCGGGACTTTTCATGTATTTTTGTTATTAAAGATATAAAGGCTAATTATAGAATTCGAGTCGACCGTCACTTTGCTCGACAGGTCTATTTTGCTTAAGTTCTGTCCAGTTAGAATCCGGAATCACTTATTATGTTGCAGCGGCCCAAAAAGTGACTGCTGCAAGAATTCTTTTACAGTAGTTTGTTAACCTAGGCGCCTTTTTTTCTGTGGTATAAATTATACGGTGTTTCGTGCAGGGAGTCAAAAGTTATTCCAGATGGAAGCCGAGAGGAGAGAAAAGAAATCGCAAAAACGTTGAAAATCGCCAAATCAACCGTGTATGATGTGTTCAAACGTTTCAGGGTGCGAAAGCAGGTGGATCGAGTGCCTCAAGGTAAGCGTCGTAGTGGAACATATGACCGCAAGCTGAATCAGAAGGTGTTGAGAACCGTCAGAGCAAATCCTGGACTATCAGATATTGAAATCGCACCAACATACGCTGCTGCTTACAGTACCGTTCGAAGAATTCGTTTGCGAGCTGGATATCATTCACATCGAATCAGCAAGCAACCAAACAGAACATTTCGTCACCAAAACTCGAGCTTGGATCTTGTACCAGCAGATTTTGACGAAGTACCAATGATGCCTGCTCATCGACGATGAAACCTACGTCTAAATGGATTTCGGACAGCATCCTGGCCAAAAATTCTACATGGCGACGGCACGAGTTTCCTGCGAAGTTTAAGTTTGCTTTTATGGACAAATTTGCCAAAAAAACCTGATGATTTGGCAAGGGATATTCACCGGCGGAGCAAAGACTAAAGTATTCGTGACTCGAAGCTTTACAAGGAAGAATGCCTCAAACACCGTGTACTACCTTTCATTAAAGCCCATAAAGGTCCCGTGAAGTTTTTTCCAGACTTGGCGAGTTGCCACAACAGCCGGGAAGTCATCCACTGGTACCGCAATAATAACGTAGATTTCATCGATAAAAACATAAATCCACCCAACTGCACGCAGTTCCGGCCCATCGAGAGATTTTGGGCAATAATGAAGCGGAAGCTTAAGAAAAGTGAAAAACAAACGGCTCAGGACGCGACTCAGATGACCAAAATGTGGAACAAATGTGCCAAGGAAGTTGACTCCGGAGGTGTGCAGCGTTTGATGGGAGGAATAAAAAAGAAAGGGCGAATTTTCATTAGAAACGAAGACAAATGAACACTAAATTACCTTTGTTTTGATGTATTAAACTGTCAATGCGTTACCGAGATACAGATGATTTTATTATTCCAGATTCTAAATGGACATAGCTTTATTACAGTTGTCGAGATCGACGAAGTGTTGTCGTGTTGGTCGATTCAATCGACCGCTCAAAAACTTGTGACTAATCTGTCACATTTTGTCGATCAATAGTTTGTTTTGGTACGCGTTTCTCATCGGTTAGCGGTTATTGGCTGAGGAAGGTAAGAAATACAATAAACCATTTTTTAGCAGGTGAATTACCGTCAGCTCGACTGACTCATTGAACTGAGCAAAATTAAGATGGACATCGTAAGAAGCTTTTGTGGTGTGGAGCCAACAAAGCTAATGTTAATCAGAAGAGGTAGGAAACTGACCAAGGGCTCGATTCATGCGGACCATCAATGCTCCTTGGGTCGGAATAACTAAAAGTAAATATTATTTTCTCGTTTGAATACTATTTCTTTTGTGATCTTAACATTGGTAGAAGTAATGAGCTTTTGAAATTATTCTTGATACTTTGATTTTTTTTTCGCTCAAGTACTTATAAATGCATCATTATGGTACATTTCCTCTAGTGATTTGAAAATTTAAACTCGAGTTAAGTGATTTAAAATTTGTTCGTGACTCCTTGAACTAAAAAAACATAACTACCAAAATAACGGGGAAACGCAGAATTCATAAACAGACTTCCCAGAGTTTCCGAAAGATAACGTTCGCATTAAAAAAATGGACAAAAACTGCCGATTTTTCATGCTTTTACCACAGAGAATAGGCATCCAGGCTCGAACTTTTTTTTTTTTCAATTTACTGTGTAAATTTTTAAAGCAACCCGTTGGAAAAACAACGCCGCCTAGTCTAGGTTTCACCAAACTAAAATTGACAGACTATCAAATCTTGCGGCGGGCAATTGGCGCCACCAACATACGATTCACCAAAACTAACGGAAACGAGCTGTAATTTTAAAATGGCAGTTACAGAAATTTACGGAGGGCACTCCAGCTTGGATGTATGTTCTCTGTGGTTTTCACCTTCACCCCCACTGTCGAAACTATTCATGCAGTTTCATCAGTCATAGTAACCCATGAGTCAGCAGACAAAATTTGACAGTTCTATCGATCGGTTAGAGGCAAAAACAGTAAAATAACTCCTTTCAGAAGCGTGCAAGAACAAGAAGCTCCAAAGGATGCTGAAGAGGAAGACCGAGGGAAAAGTGGCTACATCACTGCGTGCGCTTGGCCGGGAGGTCGGTTCAACCGGCGAAACAGTGAAACCAAACATGAACATACATGTCAGGAAGTGGAAGTCACGTCCACTGGTTTTGGAGCTGCAGGCAATAGCGCAGCGAGAGCGGCTGAATAAGATGGTCAACTCGATTTTCCCGGCGAATCGCGACGTGGTGGTGCTGATGGAAGACGAGACCCATCTCACTCTGGATGGCAACGACTGGCAGGGAACTTCTTATTTTACTTCCCCCACGAAGGGAGTGAGCTCCAAGGTGAAGTTCATATCACACACCAAGCTCCTCATAAAGATGCTGCTGTGGCTGACAATCAGTGAGAAGCGGATGTCAAAGCTGCTCTTTTTTCGCTCCAGACTGGCCGTGAACGGGGAAGTTCATAGTACGAAATGCCTGCCGATAGTTGCGTCGTTCATCAAGAATTACCATTAGGGCGAAGACGCAGTGTTCTGGCCGCATCTGGCGTCGGTCCACTACTCGAAGCGATCGTTGGAGGAGATGGAGCGGCTGAATATCGATGTGGTACCCAAGTAGGCGAACCCGCCCAACGTCCCCCAGCTGCGTCCCATCGAGAATTTCTGAGCCAACCGGAAGCGTAAGATCTACTCGAACAATTTTGTCGCGAAAACTGAGGAGGAATTGATAATTAAAACGAAAAAAGAACTCAAAAACATGCTGACACGCATGTTTTCGTCGGCCATGGTGAATGCCGGAAATTTATCAGAAGCAATTATCTGTGTTAGCTTTTTTTTAATCACCATCCGAAAAAAGTCTGTTTGTTCTAATGTAACCGTTATTTTCTAGAAGTTCTGCAAGAGACTTCATCTAGAAAAAAATTCTCCCAAGGTCAGGCAGAAACTTCTCAGAAGTATAGGGACCTCTTGTTAGTAGTTCAAGCAGGAATATTACAAACAATTCAAGACCACACATCTTCGAAGTGTAAGTTCATCCCTTCCAGAAGTTCAGGAGAGGACTTTCTCAAAAATCAGGAGAGGACTCTCAGAGCTTCTTTAAGAAGTGTTGGAAACTCAAGATGGAACTCCCCAGAAGTTCAGGATACAGTTTTCAAGAATTTCAGGAAGAAACTAACCAGGCAGGGTACTACCAATAATTTCTCCAAAATTCAGAAACAATCTTCCACAAAGCGATTCGTCTTAGAAGTTCAGGAACTTCTTTGAATTTTAGGAAAGGACTTCCCAGAAGTTCCGGTAGAAACTTGCCAAAATTGCTAGAGAACTTTCCTGAAGTTAAGCAGAGACAATTGCAAAACCAGCATTTTTCGAAGTTCAGGAACAAACTTCCCCGATGTCAAGGAGAAAACATCCCAAAATTCGCCCGAAGACTCCTCAAGAGTTCAGGAACAAAACTTTCTTTCAACAAATTTAATAGTATTTCCCAAGAAATTCTAGAGTAGGCTTTCTCAAAGTTTCAATTCAATTTTCCTTGGAGTTCAAATGGGATTTATCAGAAGTTTTGAAAGAATAAGCGCAGGAAAACACTTCCCCGAATTAAAAAAAAACACTTACCAGTGATGGAAAAACTTCTCATGAATTCAGGAACAAACTTCCTCAAAGTTCACAAGTAAACTTCCCTTAGGTTCAAAAGAGGGTTTCTCGGAAGTTCTGGAAAAAACTTTCAACAAATTCAAGCAGATTTTCCAACAAAAAATTTGGAGAGAACTTTCCCTATGTTTTGGGCAAATTTTGCACACAATCCAGGATGGGACTTTTTTTTTTTTTAAAGTAACTAAGTCCAGAGGAAAACTTACCAAATGTTTTTGGTTGTTAGATTTGAATTTCCAAAAAAATCATGAGTGACTTTCAAGAAGGAAGGAAACATGAAGAAAATGTCCAGAATTTTAGCAAAGAGCTTTCCATGAATTTAAAGAGGTGAACCGATGAAGCAGTGTGTAGAAAAATCCTTCATTTGACCATAATGATGATCATTACTCATGACACCATATTAAAATAGATGGTGTATCTTCATAAACCACGTTGACTAGTTTTTGAAAATCTCATACCACCTCACCCTCCCCCCTGCGTAGACTTTTCTCTATATATTTTTTGAAATTTTGTATGATGCGTAGACCTTGGTAAACCACACCCCCTCCCCAAAAAAAAAAAAAAACGCCCATCGTAGCGAATATCGTGAAAAAAGGATTAAATACAACATTCTAGCCCACATTCCCTGCGAAATTCCATAATCGAGGCCCTTAGTGTGGTTGTGGAATCGTCATCCGGACGCATCCGGCTCATCGCTGTCTACTGTTCTAGGCAGTGCACAGCCAACACAGCCAAGACAACATTTATCAACGATTTCACTATCATCACCCGGTCAAGTTCCGACTTCGTCGTCGGAGGCGATTTGAATGCCCGTCGTGAAGATTGGAGGAACTATTGGCAAAACCAAAACGGAAGGCTGCTGTTCGACCACGCCCAGCATGGACTGTATACGATCCACTACCTGGACGAACCGGCGTTTATCTCACCGGCTGGAAATCCCTCTACCCTGGACATTTTCCTGTTGGACATCTCGCTAACGAAGCCGGAGGCGGTCAACAACCTCACCTCTGATCATCAACCGGTGGTGGCTGAAGTCAATGAAAATCCGCCGCTGGACACCGACGAAGACATCCATGGTGCAAGGAGTAGACTCCAAATAGCTATAACCGTGACTGACAAGACTTGTATGAGTGGTCTAAACCATTCTGGAATGTAGCCAAAGTCCTGAAGACGCATCCCAAACATGTTCAGCCTCTCAAGGTTGTCGATTCACTTCTCATAACCCATCTCGAGAAAGCAAATGCGATCGGTGACCACGTTGATACATTGCATTTGTTAGGTTCGAGAATACAAAGTCCACTCGATGATCAGGTTGTGCAATGCTTCCACAATCTCAATGCCTCCCCTTGTGTCGAGCCTCCGGAGAACACAATAACTGCAGAAAAGATTTGCTCAGCACTGAATGACACTAAAATCATGAAGACTCCGGGTTTGAGGGGTTTTCAACTTGATCCTAAAAAACACTAAACATAAAAGTGGACACACTTTTGAGTTACATCTTCAACAGATGCTTGGAACTGCACTACTTTCCAAGCATTTGGAAAGTAGCCAAAATTATAGCAATTCACAAACCCGGGAAAGATCCAACATCTCCTTCAAGCTGAAGACCAATAAGCCTTCTTTCTCCGCTGAGCAAACTGTTCGCGAAGTTAATCCTCAATTGTTTGCTGTAGTTTGTCGATGAGTAAAACATCCTCCTATCGGAACAGTTTGGGTTCAGGAAAAGATATTCCACTACTCATCAGCTAGTTCGGATGATGAATACCATAAGGAGTAACAAAACTGTATCCAATTCCACTGCCATGGCGCCGTTAGACGTTGAAAAGGCGTTTGACAATGTCTGGCAGGATGGGCTTGTGTACAAGATTTGTAACTTAAAATTTCCTCTTCATTTGGTTGACATTATCCGAAACTACCTTCAGCAAAGGTCGTTTAGGGTTATCGTTGAATGAGTGTCTCCTGGACACGTTTTCAATCTCAGCATGAGTTCCGCAAGGTAGCCTGATTGGCCCGTTGCTATCCATCATCTACACTTCCCTCCTCTTGGAGAGGATTGCGTATTGTTAGGCACGTGAACCACTCAACTCCATAGGCAGTCCCCCAAACTAAAACCACCTCCACCTTGCACGGTAGTCATGGACGGCACAAGGGTTTAGTGGACCTCCGAAGTAACTTATTTAGGACTGTTGTTTGACGAGAAGCTTCTCTTCGGGTCGCATGTGAAGAGAACGTTGGTTAATGCTCCGTTTTAGTTAGGTCGCTGTATTTGCCGATTTGATGAAGTCCCGCTTCTAGGGCTGAACAAACTGGCCGTCTACAAACTGATTATAGCGCCTGCAATATTCCACGCTCCTCCGGTGTAGGAATCATGCGCACAGACTCACGGGAACAAGCTGCAAGTCACGCAGAACCGAACGCTCAAAATAATCCTAAATCGCCCATTTGGATCAAGGACGACTAACCTTTATCTACGTTCCCAGAATTAATTAAAAAAATATTGACATTAGGAACAAATGTGTACAGAAATGTAACGTATCGGAAATTGCTTTAATAAGCACCTTGTATCACATCGGTCAATAAGTCCCAGGGCTAACTACCACTAATAAAATATCCATATGATTTTTCGAAAGTATTATTTATCGCGTTTAAGTGACGCTACTTTTGTGATTCTTCAAAACGAGGGATCCAAAGCAATGTTGTGTGTTGATATTTCATTGCTTTTTGATGAGAAAAACACCGTTCAAGCCCAAGTATGACTTGAAAAATATTATCCGGACTCTGTCCCATCGAAAACGACCATTCTACGATGGTTTGCCAATTTCAAATGTGTTCGTAAGGACACCGATTATACTGAAAGCCCTGATCGACCTGCTGGTCAAAATTCAGGAAAGTTCTCTCCTGAACTTCTAAGACGTATCGCTTTGTGGAAGATTGTTTCTGAATTTTGGAGAAATTATTGGTAGTGCCCTCCCTGGTGAGTTTCTTCTTGAAATTTTGGGATGCTTTATGCTAAACTTCTGGGAAGTTCCATCTTGAATTTCTTGGAAGCGCTCCAGAACCTCTGGAAAGTTCCAAACTTCTAAGAAGTCTTCTTTCCAAACTTCTTAAAGAATCTCTGAGAGCCTTCTTCTGATTTTCGAGGAAGTTCTCTCCTAAACTTTTGGGAAGTATGAACTTAAACTTCGGACTCAAACATCGGCTGGGAAGGTAATGGCCTCTGTATTTTGGGATGCGCATGGAATTTTATGCATTGACTACTTGGAACATGGGAAAACAATCAACAGCGAATATTGTATCGGTTTGTTAGATCGTTTGAAGGCCGAAATCGCCCAGAAAAGGCCTTATTTGAAGAAGAAAAAGGTGCTCTTTCGCCAAGACAATGCACCGTGTCACAAGTCAATAAAAACAGCCGCAAAAATAGTCGCATTCTGTTTAGAATTGCTACCGCACCACCGTATTCTCTAAATCTGGCCCCCAGCGACTACTGGCTCTTCGCAGAACTCAAAAAGATGCTCCGTGGAAAGAGATTTGGCTCAGATGAGGAAGTGGTTGCTGGAATTGATGCATATTTTGAAGGTCTCTATGAACCTACACCGCCCTAGTAGCATACTTGTCGCAAACCAGTTAAAGTGACTGCTTTGTGACTACAGTTAGTCACAATCAAGTTGCTATAACCATTTTTGACCGTTGTGTGCTGCTTGGGCGGTGGTATAGAAAAGCTAGAGAAGCGTTGGAATGATTATATCACTCTCAAAGGAGATTATAATGATGAATAAAAATAAGTTTTGGCAACAAAATGTTATTTTCCTACTTAGGCCCGGCACTTATTGACCGATGTGTTATATAGTAGGTAAGTTGTCCAGCCAATATGGATTTGCAGCTGGCGACGGCATGTACCCACAGGAGTGAAGTGGCTGTCATCCACGAACAACAATCGTGAAGCCGAAAACTTGGTGCTGCGTGTGGTGCTAATTTGACAGCTCGGTTTTCACGAAAGCTTTACGCAGCAAACACAATATTCGCGGCGGAAGTTGTCGTGTTTCGTCGTTAATTTGATTCGAGAAAAAAATCCGTGTTGTACTTAGGGTAGTGGTTATTAAAACGACAGTATTTTTTCATTAATTATCAGCCAGGTATTATAATGTTTTACCTTACTTACTGTTACTAGTAGTTTGATTGAAGAAATATTGTAAAAAAATATAATCCATTGTGAACCAAGCTTAAAATGCTCAAATCGTCACTAGCGCCACACCAAAAGTGGCTGGTTTCAAGAACTAACGCTCTCTTCAGTCCTCTGCATGTACACTGGAGCGACAAGGTGCCAATTTGGATTTGGTATCTTAGAAGGTGCACTGGCGACCAACCAATTGGTCAGGTAGCTGATTGCGCTGCAGGCTGTGGCTAGCAAGTCGTTAGCCGTTGGCTAGGCAACCGTTGCTAAGCAGCCATAAGTGATGCAACGGTGTGCTAGGCAGTCGGTTGCCCAAGCCAGTGATTGCGTGCGAACTTGTTGGTATCCATCTTTTGATAAAGCACAACGAACAATGGCATGCAATCGAGAAGGTTTTAATTCAAGTGCGGAACATTTCAAATCCGTCCTTTTTAGGACGACCAATTTGATTTTGAGAGAGTTAGTTTGATTTGAGTTTATCTAAAATAACTTTCCAAGTTCTTACTAATCGGTAGACAGTGATGGCTAAAACCATTTTAGTTTTTTCTTGATTGCATACCTTGAGCATATGGCTGGCTGCTTTCATGAAAAGTTGAGTTGCAACTGTCAAGTCAATGTTCAAAAATATCATTAATAATTTACTTTGAATTCCCAAACATACTTTCAACAATCTATAACGTGACAACGATAACAGTCTCCAGCTAGTAGATCATATCAACACAATCACTACTGTCAGCACAGCCGTTGCCCTTTCATCATACCAACATTCAAATCCATTCTAGGACCGCAAACAGATTTCTAATGAGCAAATCATAGAAATTTCTACCATGCCTACTAATATATGCCAACGTCCCATTACAACAGCACCTACGTTGCTTTTTTTTGTATTAACTACACTTTTTACCAGCAAAGTGCATTCGTGTCCTAAGAAATTCTAATTTCGTTACTCTATTTCTTGTACAATATTTCCAGTAATTCTTTTCCCACTCCACTTCATTTCGTCTTTCTAAACTTCTTTACTTCTAGTGCTGCTTCTTGCGATTGTTCTACTTTTCTTATCTCTGTTATTTTATCCTTATCTTTTGACTTTTCTCTTTCACTTTTCTGCTTCTGCTAATCTTCTTCCATTTTTTTCCTTCTGTTTCTCTACGTCTTCATCTTCTTGTGCTTCTGCTCTTCCTATTCTTTTCTTCAACTACTAATCATCCACTCTGTCTGCTTCACTTTTTTTCTACGTCGATTGTGTTGCGTATCTCTCATTCATGTTGTCGCCTTTTATTTCATTTTATTATTTTGCTTTTTTCCACTGATTTGCTTCGTCCGTTGCCTCGTTCAATTACCTCTGCTTTTCATTTTTTCCTCCATCCACTTCGGGTTTCTTCTTCCGTTGATTCCGTTATGCTTCTCTTTTTCGGCTATTGTAACGGCTACGGCTGCTATTTCCTAACTGCTCTTCATCAGTATGTATTTTTCCGTACTTGTGTTCAACATTTATTCTCCTTTCGCTAGTTTTCTCCAGTTTTTCATAAACGACTGCTGTTTGTCCATCCGATTTAGCATCGGACACGTTTCACCTTTCTCTCATTTTTTTCTTCGGCTTCTTCCATTTTCTGGTTTTGCTCAACAGTTTAGAAAGTTCAGAATTCGTGTTATTTGCACTTTTGTATTTTGCAGGGCGTCACGCAGGCTAATTGCGATGTGGCTTTACGAAACAAATGAAACTAATTTAAAATGTTGAACCAGACAATGCATCAAACTGCTTAACTTAGTTTACATCAACCGGTCGAGTTTTATACACAACCCCACTAATTTTCGGCAAGGCTTCTTGATCCAATCGATCAATGTCGCATCTATTCTAGTACAGTTTCATTATTTATAATAATAATACAGGGTGCGGCAGAAAATAATGCAAAAATGTTTAAACTTGATTGTTGGGTTAATTCGCGTAGCTAGTGACTAATTTCTGTCGAAAGTGTATTTGTTTATGTTTACTTTCAAGTGCTGCATCCAAACATTTTATTTGTTTTACTGCAAATTCGTCAAAATGTTCGTGAAAGAAGTGATCACCAGTTTGTTGCTCGTCCAGAAGAAGCCGAAAGAGATTGCCAAGGTGGTAGGGTGCCATTTGGCAACAGTTTACCGCATAAAAAAGTTCCTGCAGGATGGTCCTAAGTAGCAGAATCCGGGAAGCGGACGTCCAAGCTTTGCACGCACGCCGAACGTGATCAAATCGGTCCGTGCAAAAATTGCTCGCAAGCCGGTGCGTTTCATAAGAAAACTTGCAAAGGAAGTCAATATTTCGGAAAAATCCATGCGGAGGATCATCAAAGAAGACCTACATGCATCTTCCAGAGGCAGAGTGAAACGCCACTTGATTACGGACCGGGTCAAGGAACTACGAGTGACTCGTTCCAAGAGATTGCTTTCCTTGTTGAAGAAGGAAAAAATGATAATTCTGTTCTCCGACAAAAAGCTGAAAATCGATGCTGTGGCCAACAGCCGCACGGACGGGTTAATTTCACCGCTGAAAATGGAGAACGTTCCGGAATAAGTGAAATTCAAATTTCAAACCAAACATCCGGCTGGTGTCATGATGGTTGGCTTGGAGGCATCAAACGGTTTGAAAATGCCGCCTGTTTTCATTGATGCTGGAGTTAAAATCAAGACCGAAGTGTATATCGGTATTTTAAAGGACCAAGTGCTTCCTTGGGTGAAGGCCAACTTCTCCGAGAACCAAAACGTTGTCCTACAGCAATATAGAGCGCCGTGTCACACGTCCAATCGAACCCATCAATGGTTGAACGATAACATGAATTTTTGGCCAAAGGATTTGTGTCCTCTAGCAGTCCAGATCTTAATTCGTTGGATTATTCGATTTGGGCATATGATGAAGGACGAGCCTGCAAAACACCACACCCTAGTGTGAAAACCCTGAAGTCAACCATAACACGCACATGACAGTCAATGTCAGAGGACTACGTCCGAAAGGCGTGCTCTGGCTTCCTGAGTCGGCTCTAGGGCATTATTAATAAAATTGGAGGACACATTGAATAAATTTGATTAAAAGGGCTTTATAAAGATAACTGCAATCGAAAATGTTGATATTATTATTGCTTGAATTAGTTGAAAATGGGATTTGAAAGAACTAGAACAAATTTTCGCATTATTTTCTGCCGCACCCTGTAATGACATTCATTACACATTGCTACGTAGTCCTACGTCAACTTTTCGTTCAACCTCATTGGGCGATTTCTTATGGTTTTTTGATACGGTTCTTATATTCAGGAGGTTCGCAACCTGCAATGGAACTAATTTGTTTTAGTTTTGATCTGCGGTAATCTATTCATTTTCTTTAATGATGATTACAAAGATTTTAATCGGGTGGATAATAATAAAAATATATTTTTTACAAAAACTCACTAAAAATACATGGCCATCAAATCAGAAGAATACGCAAATTCTACTACTGTCTCGTTCTGTTTTGAGATCATGCTGCTTCCATTCACAACTTCCATGTAACCCGGAAATGCCATCTTCGAAATAACCCCATCACTGTCACGGTGACAGTTGCCCATCCCCTTCTGGTTCGTCAAGCAAATTGAATTCCTCCCGCATTTCGATGTTTAGAAGGAGCAAGAGTTCTTCCCCAAAGTTTCACCCCATTCATCATTTTTACAAGACATTCGTTTGGCCCCGTCCATGTTTGTCGTACCGCACAGACTGCCTGGCACTAGTTGTGAAAATTGATTCCGGTTTTTCAGAAGACCAACGATTGTCTTATGGCGGCAGCCGTCAGCAGTCACGGCTAAACAAAACAGTTGTCCCTTTTCCCTCTTCAGTTGTCATGTCGGAATAGGAAAGGCAGCGACCTTTTTTTCTGAGAGGTGCTGACCTCCCCCGGGACGTAGTTAGTTTGCGTATTTCGAATTCCTCACGGTTGCGAGCATATGTATCTTCGTCATATCCGTTTTTTGTCCCTTCCTTCGAAAGCCATAAATAAATCGCTTTGTGTCAATAATACTACGAAGCGTTCCGAAATATCATACGGATTGAAATTCAGTGTAAACCAACAACACACATAGCACACTGTTGATGGCGGCGAATATTTGGACTCGTATTTTCCGAGAATCCTTTCCTTAGCATCAGATGATCGGTTGAACTTCTGATCGGAACTTGAAGGTGTGCATACATTAACCAACGAAGTAAAAGCTGCTTGATGCTGCTTGATAGTCATGGTGTTATGTTTGAACAAGCCTGATTGAGATTTATCAACGAAAGTTTACACAGTCCCTGTGAAATATGGAAGTTTATCGGAGTTTAGTTGAGTGAATTGACCTTCGATGCAGTGAAAATCTATAGTCACAAATTGGTTACTGCTTTGCATCAAACTGTTGACTGTTTGTGTTCAATTGGTCTTCCAATCGTGGTATGTTTGTTTATTTTCCTTTCCCCCAAACAGCGCCAACTTAGAAGAAGTTCATCCTGTCAATGCTCGGCAAACTTTTCCATTCTTCTAAACATCGACTAATGTTGACGTACGATTGCGGTTATGAGCTTCCATCCGCCTCCTTGGTTGCTCGCAGAATGTTTATTATTCATGGAAAATTTGTGTGTTCAATGGATCCACATGTTGACCGACGACCACCACCACCATCGTTGGAGGACTTACTCTAGATTGCCTCATTCTTGGCAGTTTCCATACACAAACCATGACAGAATCAACACATCGATAGCAGCTTTTTGCTCTAGTTTTGTGCTTCCGAAAGCCATCGCATAATAAAATCGTTGACAAACAAACGTCGTCCTTCCCGCGAACCTCCAACCACGATGTACGATGCTCATATAACAGACATATTACATCAAGAAGAGACATTGCTGACTGGAGCTACTAGCATTACAACTAACCGGCAAGCACTGAGAAACGAGGGCACGAGCTCATGCGGCAATTGTCTCTCAAAGTTTCATCCGTCCATCCATCCATCCATCGAACTGACATGTTGAAGATAAAGACACACTAGGGCGCTAGGGTGCTTCAATTTTCTAAAAGTATGTTTTTGTTGAATTCGTAAGCCTAGATTATGAGCCTTTGATAAATATTTGAAGAAATTTCGAAAAGTTTAGAGGTTTTGAGTGTTATTTGAAGTTGGAAGTAGGCTTACTTTAAATGATGGGTTTTCGTCAATGAATATCTCTTTTGATGAATACCACGCAGTTTGTTTCAGCTTCCTGAGCTTCTATCCAAGTCCAGCTCGCGCAAAGATCTGCTGTTTGATTTTAAAGTATTTTGAGAATGGGAAGCTGCTGCTTCAACTTCCTTTGTTACTAATCTATACGGCAATTCAACAAAGCAACACCTGTAATGCAAGCAAATTCCGGAACTAGCTGAGTAGCTCCACTAGGCTTGAATCATGGTAAAGCATCACCTTCTGCTTAAACCTATGCTTAAACTTATATTTCACGTTCGGAGATCAAGCAAAAATGTTTCAGAATAATATCGATCGTTTCCTGGGATATGGGTTTTTGAGTGAGGGAAGCAGCTTTCATCATGCAAAACGAAACATTTTCCGGCGTAATTTTGGGTCATCCAGCGGCATTGGGATTTTACGGTTGATATCTTTTGCTCTGTGTATTCAGGTTCTTTTGATTTCTTGTGGCAGACTATTCCTATCTTCTTCAACATTTGCAGATGTAAGGTTGCGTAGTTTTTAACTTTTTTTGCTGCATCTAATTGACTAATCGAATCCTTGTTGTTAAAAGTACTTCGGAGCATTCTAAGTCCTTTTTTGTCCATTATTTTAGCCGGTCTTCCTCTACCATTCCTATGAGCTGTTCCTGACGACACCAGGATACTATATGGACTGTATCGTTAATTATGAGTACACCTAAAAATTGCTGCAATTCAATATATTTTATTTATTTCGCAACTCCAATTTATTTGCATTGTTTAATTTTTCGTAGATCTGGCCAGCTCTCACACCTTCTTCTTGATGTTCTTCACTAGGTTTTGTACAACCGTTCCGTGGATGGGTTTGCTTACGTTTACCCAGTCTTTTATTAATTCGATGTTGTCATCTGTTCCTCTAGCTTTCCTTTCATCAAAGCCCAACATTTCTCAATGGGCCTTATTTGCAGACGATTTGGAGGATTCATCGCCTTTTCCACACATTGGACATTGTTCTCTTCATACCAGTCCAAGGTGGCACGCGCATGGTGGCAGGATGGCAAATCAGGCCAAAACAGTGTCGAACCGTTGTATTTTCGGATTAGAGGCAGAATTCGTTTTACGCAGGCATTCTTTCCGGTACATTCCGGCGTTTATATTTGCGGTATTGAACAAAGGTGTCGATTTCATACCCCACTGCTTGCCAAACCAACATCTTTTTTTTTCCAAATTTTTCACAAAAACATTGTTTTCTCCGAATTTATGACATCCGTTTCACGCTTCACGGTGTAAAGCTGTGCCCTGTAGTCCAATTTGACGTACGTCTCGTCATCCATGATAATGCACATGTCATTTTTGCTCAAAACGTCGTCGTACAGCTTCCGAGCCCGAGTTTTCGCGGAATCCGCCTGAATTTGGCTACGTTTCGGACATTTTTGTTTCCGGTACGTCTTCAGGGAATTTCGCTCCTTTGCGCATTGGACCTTTCCACTCGTCATTCCATACTTTTTACGCAACGTCCAATGGATAACTCCTTTTTTCCTTCAGAAACTTTGCAAATTTGTTTATCCAAATTTGGGTTTGACGCACCTATTTTTCTGCCACGGCCGGGAAAATCCTTCAATGTGTTATGCATAACAAACCGGTTGATCGCATTTTTGACCGCACAGACACAAACAACTTTTGCTTTTGCTCTTTTGCTAATTTTCTTAGCGACAATCCCTTTTCAGTGCAGTAATTGGTTACAATCGATTTTCGCTTTTCTGCCGTAAGACCTCGTATTGTTCCGCTTGAAGTAAATCTTTAACTTTTAATGAAGGTTTTCGTTTGTTTACAAGGCAATCAACACATTGAAACTTAACAGCTGTCAAAATAAGTCATAGCTGTTTTCATACAGAACCTCAAAGGTGTAGTCATAATTAACGATGCAGTCCTTAGATGGTTGAAACTGGAGCATTCTCTGTTTTCAAATGGTTCACAGATTTATGTTCATAAGTCACGTAGACCGTAATTTGACACATTCAACCCCCTCCATCCTCCTTCGTATCCCCCCCCCCCCCGTTTTCGTTTTCGTTCAAGTCCAAGTTAGTTTGATTTTAATGTTTAAAGTGGTTTTGTTCCGAATAGTGGTGTTTAAATGATTTTCTTTCTTTTTGTTCAGTGGATATAAGCCCAAATTAAATATAAGCGTAGTCTGTTCGGTGAACTTATTACTGAAGTTGTGGCAGGCGAGCTGCGAGTGCAAACGGTACAGCAAACCGTTCGTTACAACCGGCACCATAAACGGGTAGATTTATCGAGAGGAATGCTTGCAGAAGCGCTTGGTCCCACGCTGTTCTGGCCGGATCTTGCTTTGTGACATTACGCCAAGCCTGTAATGGATTGGTACGAAGCGAAGGGCGTTAATGTGGTCCCGTAGGAGGCGAACCCGCCAAATACACCAGAACTTTGAAGATGAAGTTGAAGAAAAGCGGAAAAAAATCAAAACCGATGAAGCTTTGAAGAAAAACTGGGAGAAATTGTGTGAGGAAGATGGACAAAGCCTCGCCCAAGATCTCATGAGAAGTGTTGGTGGAGGAAATTCAATAAATAAGTTTTGCCAAAGCATAGCTTATGCATATATAGTTATTAAATTCCTAAAAATTTGAAAAGTATCCGATTTAAAATAAATTTTTGGTGATCATTTTTGTGTGTCTCATTTTTTCCGAGTCCAGTCTTTATAATAGAGCAAATACAAGCACATTCTAATCGGACATTTATGCTGCAGTGCAGATGTCTCCATTGCAATGACCACTCCCGCTACGGTCGACGCTGAGCTACTGCTACTGCAACAACAAAAGATTTGACGGAGATGAACAATACAGATTTTTAAACATGCGAACCGATTTAAACCATTTGTAAGAATGCTGTTGAGGCCACTCACAAAGTTTGATGGTGAATTTTCATTGGGAAAACATGGCAAACTTCAATGAGTACTTGAGACCCTTTTCGGCCCCATTCAAACAAACAGTAAGGATGTTGTGTGGGTCACTCACAAAAGGAGATGGTGGTTTTTCATAAAAAGAAAATTCAATTTGGACAAGTTCATTCTACGAACTATTTTACTTCTGGAACTAATATTTGCATCAAAAAAGTTGAACTAAAATAACGATTGAAGGACTTGGTGAAATTTGAGTCTCTGGAAACATTCTGTGTCTTTCGACAAGTTTATGCCTCTATTGATTCTCAAGTTTTTCTGTTTTGATTTCATTATCTCCAATCCACTCAACTAATTGAAATGTTTTGTGATATGGTGGCCAGAATATAATAAACAAAGGTAACTCAATGCAAATGTCATCCGAATTTGGCAGATCGACAGACAATCGATAGGTACCTCATAGCAAGATGCTAAGAAACGGACCGGAAGATTAAATGAGCAACCCCACCCTTTATCAATGAATCATTAAATCTTTTTCTATAAAAACTAGCTGACCCGGCGAACTTTGTTCCGCTCTAACCGATTATGATTCGAAAATTCATGATTTTTCAAAGGTTGCTTTCAGCCAGTCACCTCAATTTTTTCATCTTTCATTTGCGATCGAGAACAGATTACGGCACTCTAATTTTAGATATTGATTGAATGAAACACTTTTCGAATTTGTTTGGATTTATATTCTTTATTTGAATGATTGTGGAGTTTGCAGAATCTTGCGCCAGTTCAATTCAGTGCTTTGTGGTAGACTACGTTCCTTGTTCCATTATCCGGCGCGTAAATAAACAATGATGAAGGCTTTCCAACACGCGAGCATGCAACATATAATAGGCCATGCGAAAGCATGCGCATTCGAGATAATCCACAAACTTCAAAGATTGACCTTGTGATTTATTGATCGTCATTGCAGATGCAAGGCAGAATAAGTTGTATTCGTTCGAACTCGAAAGGTAAATCGTTTGAAATTACGTCGAATTCTTAGGATGAAGCACTTCCTCGCCCTTGAATTTGCCTTTGAGAATCATTGCTTGAATGACATTATTCTTGAGTTGAATTACAGGCCAATCTTGTTCCATTACACAATTTTGGTTGATTTAGGTTCGGAGCATGATGATAACAGAACCAATCTTCAGTCGTAAATGATGTGGTGGTAATCCTGGTAAATCCAACGAATTAAGGGAATTCAGTTGGATAATTGGTTATTCGTCGGATTGAGTCACACAATCAATTGAGTTGAATGAACGTAATCGTCAGGAATTGCATTTTGAATTACGAAATTCAAATCATCAACATCCTTATTTTTCGGTGCCAAAATCGCACATGCACTCAACCAATCGTAGTTCTCATGATTGTGGGCGATGTTCGGGAAAACACTCGAATGAGTTCCTCTTTCGTCCTTGCGAAATGGCAAAAATTAGGCGGGAATGAAATCAATCCGGTGGAAATATCAACTGGTACTTCGCCATTGCCAATCGCTAACAATTGACTCGAGAAAATCTCGGCAGACGGATCGTTTTTGCGAGGCGACTCACATATTTGTCGTCAACTGTGGCTTCTTTACATGTCGCCACAAATACGAAACCGCAAGGCAAGCGTTGATTTCATCCGCTGCTGTTGATCGCTGAATGACAGGTAGTGTTTGTCGAAAATCACCTGCCAACAAAATCATTGCGCCACCAAAAAGTCGCTTGAGTTACTGCGCAGATCTTGCATAGTTCGAGTCGAGTGCTTCCAGTGACTCGTTTGTGCGCCATTATGCATTCGTCCCAGATGATGATCGTACAACACTGCAACACTTTCGCCATTACGGAATTGCTTCAAAATGTGTGCATGTCTGGTTCGTCATGATCAGTTGGAGATTCAACGGCAGCTTTAACGCTAGAATGAGCCGTTCGACCGTCGTTCAACAATGTGGCTGCAATTCCTGAAGAGGCGACCGCCAGCGCGATGATCTTGAACGAACCGAAGCCAATAGTAACGAAATAAGGAACGTTTTGCCAGTTCCGCCAGGGTGCATCGATGAAGAATATGCCCTCCATTTCGGTCATCAATCGCTTTCATCAAAGTGTCGTAGACGTCCGTTTGCTGAGAGTCAACAACGGTACGGGCTGCAATTTCTAACTACCGAGTCTCAAAGCGTCGTGATCGCCATTCTCGTTCACGTTCCAGTTCTCGATTGAATGCGTTGTGCGTTTCGTTCGATTTGGTGGTGGCATTCCCAATTTGGACAGCAAACTGCCGCACATAAAAGCAAACCTGCATGTGTTCGATCAAAATCAGCGCACTCGTTTCGATATCTCTAATCTGATTCATTTCCAGTTCCAGCAATTCGAAGTGGTGGTGCAGCTTGACTCAGATGTAAAATGTCATCATGCCATGTCATCCTTGTAGTTGTTCCACTGAATTCGAAGGCTACATTCGACGGAAAAACATGTGCGGGATGATGATCGCATAAACAGGGTACGAATTTGATTCGCATGATCGCTGGTAACAGTGGCATCGGCAGAGTGTTGCAGATCCCAATGGTGTGTCGTTTTCTGGCAATTGCAACCGCTTTGACGGGCCTCTCGATATGCTCGCACATGGTGGACCATCCACGGTCGAAGCGACTCAGCGAGCGAAGCCGGACCACTGGACGTTACGGCTGCAAACGTTGATAAAAGCATTCATCATTTTCGGATGCACGGTATAAATTCGTCAAGTGCGTCGGAAAAAAGCGTTCACGAATCCAGGGACTGCTTGCCTGCGCGCCATTTCGGCGCCGGAACCGTTACCGTCGATGCGTCCCATGCAGCTAGCGTGGCATTTCTGAGTATAAAAGTGTTTCTGGCAAATAAATCGCATCCGGCAGATGTCGAAAAACTTGTCAATGTCGTTTGCAGGTGGTCGGCCCGGCTCTTTGGGCTGACGTTTCCTTCAGTGACCGCGGACTTACGTTGATCCATTTTCTGAGTGGACAGCCAAATGGACAACTGTCCGGGTAGCGTTCGTTGAATCGGAGATGAGAAAATCCGCCAGATCGCCTCATTACCGCCAACGTAACGGCCCAATTGATAACGCTTCCACTTCGTCGTTAGCATCAGAGAACGCTTAATCCAAAAACTGCCATATCGCTACCCCCTTGTTCACGTCATTTGCAAACGTGCTTGATTGGTTTAGATGGAGTTGCAAAATTCAGCGTTGCAGTGAGTTTTGAATGTTTTGGAGAGAAGCGGCTGAATAGGGGAACATTATCGAGCTATTGTCCAGCGATCAGCAGTTGTTTCCTTTCACTTTCAGGCTGCTAATTGTTCTGCCACCCGACCACTCAGGGAGGCACGACATCGATACAGGGGGTATCCATCGTTTCGGAGATGGTTTCAGCGGGCGTAAAGAACGTGGAGATGTCGTTTCAGTAACGCAGTTATTTCCAACCATGCATGGAGACTCTGGTTTGATGTTGACCGCCAGGACCGTCGTTCCTTCTCCGTGTTGTGACATATTTCGAACAGTTTTCGGTGTCGATTTCTGGATCAGGACTCTCTGCGCTTTCTGTAATGTCATCAATATTGCCAGGACGATATTTTGTCTACTAACCGGTGATGAGGTGCGTGCGAATGGGGCAGACCTCGTTTTTGCCATTCAGATGGAGTGCATCCAACATCTGAAACTTTTCACCAAAACACAATGCTTTACATGTAATTCGCGGGAGATTTTTGCTTTTGCCGGAATACTCGTGCGGTGATGTCGTGCCTATCGCTCGAAGTCTGGCCGGAGTATCAAGTGCTGAGATATTTCGATCCGCTTCGGGTTGCAGAAGTAAATGTGATGAATGAGTCGAGGACGCTCGCAATTTCCTCACGTAGGTCGTGGCGTCTTCGGCATCAAACTGATTTCATGCTACCGTTGGACTTCCGACATATGTGGATGGAAGAATTGTCCAAGCGACCAATGTTTGTTGATATTTCCCTCGAACTTGTTGCATCTCTCAAATGTATGTATTCCTCGGACCGCAGCTTTGCTATGGTTGAATCTGATGAAATTCAGCCGCTCGGTTTTCGATTTTGACGTACATGATCAGCCACATACTGTTGGAACAATCGACGATATCGGAGCAAATGATTATCAACGTTTTGCTAAATCAATCAAACGGGTATGCATAGAAATTCATTGAGCTGACCTTCTTGTTTGTTTCTGCACCTGGAACCACGATACGCAAACTTTGTACTGAAACATGAAAAAATGGATTGCACAATTACTAACCTGTCGATGGATTGATCATCCAAGATGTGAGAAGTGATATCCATCTTCCCCACGCTGGGAGAACATGAGTGGATGTTGCAATCGCGTCATGTGAGCGATGGGTCTCATATACACGTTGCAGTTGACCATCATTACGCCGCTTCAGAATAATGTCACGTGATTCAACATTTTCACCAACGATGGCGACAGCAACTTCATCAATTGTGGGAGGCGTTACCGGTGGCGTTCATGGGTTCCTGCCGGGACGTTTTATCACGCTCTAATTATAATTGTGTGGTCGTTCAGAAGGCATATCTCCCAATGCACGTCCTTGAATAGCGAACTAAAGCGTTGTGTTCATGAAGAAGTTCTTGCATTCTTTCTCCAATTATCTGACGTTTCACAGCACGGTTAATCGCACAACGCTGATCAATTTCGGTGTCGAATTTGCCAAGGAAATAAATTTGAAGAAATTTGTGTTCTTCATTCACTGGCGGCAACAATGAAGATCCGGTTCTATGATGAATTTGCCCTTGAATCTGTGTGGTGGTCGCTGCAAGTTCAAAATGGGTTAGTACCGTTGGTCGACAGAAATCTAATTAAAGGCAAACCCAAGATAAAATTACCTTGAATGTTGGATTAAATCCAGTTCTTCAACAATATTCGCACCGAATGACGTCATTTAGAAAGCAACCGTTGTATTTATGGATATTCGCCAAAAATCGTCTCGATTCGGTAAGTCGCCGTGCAAAGTAACGAACGCAATGGTTCTGGTGGATGAGTCAACTGTAGTAAATTGACTTTTCCTCCTGCACAACACAATCCGGTGTTTCTGAATGGAACTTTAGCGCATTGCAATAATGACAAATCATATCCATGGGCCCAATATTAACACATGGCAGCTCGCTGGCAGTCAACCGTGCAATCATATCGGAAAGTGCACGTTGTAATTGGACATTTACGGCACTTCTTCTCACTCGACGATTGGTATTTGCTACAACTTGACGATGCATATTGCGATTGCGCTGCTGTCTCGGTCGTTCAGCAGCCGCGCGTGCTTCTCGTTCTTCCTGAGTTCGTCCTGCACGAATTCGACGACACATGTGTTCGAAGCTGTTCATTAGTTTCGGCGCGTTGCTCTGGGTTTGATTTGCCCGGCAGTGCGCCAATCTTCGTGCCATGCGACTGCATGACCCATGTTTAATTTTCTTCTCGACGCATAATGTCTACCGAACACTGGAAGTGGAATGTTGAAGAATACGAAATTCAGAATGTGTGCGTAGAAGAGGCGAAAAATAGTTCAAAAATACCGAAGTTCACATTCGGATTGTTTGATTTTTCGACAGTTCAGTTCAACATCACGGATACTAAAATGAATACAGTACCTCACTGATTACACCAATATTTCGGAAATTATCGAGGTCACGCTGAGTTGCACTTGAATGATCGTTCACCATTAATACACTATATTCAAAGTTGATAATTAATACTCAAAATAATTGAAGAAAAACTAAACCAACAGCAGAATAAAGAGAACACACGTGAAATGATGCAATGTCAGGTGGACTATCAACGTCATCTACGATCGATGTCGAGATAACTCGATCAAAACGAAAAAAAACCATACAAAGTGTATTGTAAATCTATCATTTGTGAAGTTTCATTTTTTTCATAAATTTTGTCCAACTTTTTCTATAAATGTTCCTTGAGCGTAACCGAATAGAACAAAAAAGACTAATTGAAATCGGACGATCCGTTCTCGAGTTATGCCGCGATCTTACGTATGCCACTCTGTTTATATATATCTATAAAAATGAATTTCTGTCTGCCTGTCTGACGCTTACCGACTCGGAAACTACTGAACCGATCGGTGTGAAAATTAGTATGCAGGGGATTTTGAGGCCGGGAGAGATTTTCATGATGGTTTGAGACCCCTCCACCCTGTGAGAGGTGGGGAAGGGGGGTCCATACAAATGAAACACAGAACTTAAGAACTATTCAAGCAAATCGCAAGAAATGTATTGAGACTCCTCCCATCTCTAGAAGGAGGGGCTCTCATAAAAAGGACAAAGAAAATTAACTCGCAAACTAATCAAGCAAATGAAACCAAATTTGCCATTTGGGGGTTTTTGGATTCATGAATAGGTTCTATGGGAGTTTGGAATCCACCTTTCCTTTAGAAGGGGGGAGGGTGCTTCCATACAAATAAAACACAAATGTCTGCATAACCTGAGAACTAATCAAGCAAATGGAACCAAATTCAGCATGTGGGGGTTTTTGGATGCAAGATTTTTTTCAATTCTTGTTCGAGGCCCCTCCCTCTTCTGAAAGAGGGACGGGGCTCTCATACAAATTAAACAGAAATTTCCGCGTAACTCATGTGGGGTTTTTGGAGTCTTAAAATGTTTTCATAGTGGTTTAAGACCCCTCCTATCTCTCTCTGGAAGGGGGGCTCTCATACAAATGAAACACAAATTTCAAGCAAACATGAGAACTATCCAGGCAACTAAAACACAAAATGTGTATTTCTCGGGTAAGCTAGAATCGAGAATTATCTTATGATTCGATTTCCGCAATGTGACCCCTGTTTGGTGACAGCTTTGGAAGTTTTTGAGCATGAGCATGAGCATGATTGACTGCTTGCGGTTGCTACTCTGTTATTGCCAGATCGGCTGTTATTACACAAGGAACCAACAGATGGTGTTTGGGACTAACAGTCACTCTATATGTGTAAAAACTGGCGATCTAGAATTAAAAAAAGCAATACCAGCGCCGGCCGCATCCATGCAGGTCAAATAATGATAGGGTAGGAGTATGTTGACGTATACTCGCTTTGATGGAAGCCGAGAACACCTCTGCACTTCCACGAGAACTCACTGGGATGTTGCATATATGGGGTAGGATTAGCAGCATGGTTCGTTTTGGTAAACAGAACGCTGAATTTAGGTTGGGGTATCATTTTGATAACCATTAGATTTTAGATGTTGTTTCCGGTTTATTCTCCAGACATCCGGTTGACCGGAGATGTACAGTATATTTATTTAAAATTTTGATTCTGATTTAAACCAACAGAAAATATGAATGCTGTTGTGGTCAGGCACAAGTGTACGTGGTTTTTAGTACTGGAATTTAAAAATGTCACGAAATAAAGCTATTAGTTTAAGAATGGCAAGCGTTAAAAGATAAATGAAGAAAGCAAAAAATAAAGTTAAAATCAAGTTTAGTGAATTCGTGGATAACTCGTGACGTGCAAACGAAACCTAAAGTAAACGGAACATTTTTAACGCGACGTAACTTATATCGGACTACCGAACGTTCACCTGTTGAAAGTCCGGCAAAAAATACAAAACACCTAAAACAGCAAAAAATCTAAGTGTGTGTGTGTGTGTGTGTGTGTGTGTGTGTGTGTGTGTGTGTGTGTGTGTGTGTGTGTGTGTGTGTGTGTGTGTGTGTGTGTGTGTGTGCGCAATCCAACACTCATTGGCCGGCAATGGTACTATGGAAGAAATCTGTTTACAACAATCCCTCAAGCGATCATTGGAAGCAGCTCCAATCCGAGAGCTGGAAAGTGATAGCTCTACTGCTGATCCAGCAACCCATTTCCGAATGTCTGGAGAGTCACGCCCATTCCGAAGCTACTTCCACATACAATAAGCCCCGCATCACCGACATCATTTGGATAGGCGCACCGCTACACACTTCCAGACTTGGAAATGTTAAATTTCCAAACCTGGCACGCACCTGGTATTATTTAAAGATAAGGTTATTGTTATATAGTTATAGTTATAGTTATAGAAATAGAGTTATAGAGTTATAGTCAGATACATCTCACCCATGGCCGCTTCCTTAATTACACTCGCTTGTTCATTCGTAAACATGAAAATTCTCGATGTTGATTCGTAATTAGCTTCATGCACTCGTGACGAAATAAGCGCAAAAATTGACGTTGACAAACCGTCCGATAGATATGCAACCTACACAACTACGTGGTGAACGCATCTGAAATTATGTGGCAGCCTTTCACGCATGCGCATTGTCTTCGTTTGCTGCTTCTGACAAACAAATGGCCGTTTTCTACATGCACTGGTCCCCCGCTATGAGGCGACTATATAACGAACTACACTGCAAATAATTATTGATTCATTCGCGACGACGGACAAAACAATAGAGGCTATTCGCTCATTGAGGCCGGTAAGCCTCCTCGTATTTTCGTCGACGAAAATACAGGAGACTTCTAAGTCTTACTATCTTCCGTTATTTTATCATCACCTTGCTAGCGGTCCCATCCGTTGGTTCAATTCCGGGCAATGAGAAGCGGACTCGCTTGCAACGGTGGGCGCTATGGAAGGCGATATTTCAGTGATCGACAAATCGCTCTTCAACGCAAGTCGTTTTCCTATTTTTCGTCACAGTCACTCGTCAGCTGGCAGTATAAATGGAGTAACAGGAGATTTGGGGCGATGGCAACACTCTCATCATGCCAAAGGTGTCGAGGAAATCTTGGTTGAGCTTGGGATGGATGTGGGTCGAGACTTCATTCAGCTGGCATGTCTCGCCTCATGTCCAATCATTATTGCTTTGAACGCTCATTTATACCGGGTTGGCTGAGCGACAGCAGTCTCTGTGAGTGTGGACAAGGCTATCAGACGCAGACCACGTTATTTGGTCTTGTGCTGACACTCTGGGTCAGATCTGAACCTTTATGATTCCCTTCGGCCTGAGGCAGACAACCGCAATGTTCTCAATTCGAGATATTTTGGCTGTACTGTCGGATTTGGGGGTACATGAAACTCATTTATGGTTTTTGACTAACACTTCAGCATTAGATTGTAGTTGGTTTAATCCTGTATGTTTAGTAGTAAGGCTTTTTATATGTGTGTGTATGTGTGTGGATCTTTTTCCTTCCTTTTTCAAGAAATGTTCAAGTCACAAAGAAAACTCATGACATTGTATGCGTTATAAGTGTTTAGATAATTTAGAATTTAAATTTAATGTGTTATGTAAACCATACTTTAAATTCTCACCCTCTTTCCCATCCGCAATTTTGTAATTCCTATTAACCTCGAGGACGGCGCGAGTAATCGGCTCTTTCCTCCTAACTTTGGTCTTTAAGATGAACGACGCTTAAAAAGTATGAGCAATTTGCTCTGTAAGGTAATTTCATCTGAGCCTACATGCAAATAAATGATTATAACGCAACAAAGACGGACAAACACTCAAACTTAATCATTTATGTCCGAATTTCACAATACTACCATTACTGAACAAAACTAAGCTGATGTAACTCTTCTTCCGGGTGCGGGGCGAAGCACAAAAACCAAAAAATGTGAAAATACTACCGACACTCACACATTTCGGGTGTTAATAGATTGTATTCGCTACGTCTTTCCCATAGCACGCCGTTATTTAATGATTTCACTGTTTTTTTATAATTACAAATTATTGTTTGATTTTTGTTTGCGAAAACGACGCAGCAAAAACAAAACACGTCAGTTTAGAAGCACGGCTTGCTGCCTTCTCCTCCCAGATATGATAGTTCTCTTAACAGTAGATTAAGTCTTCACCGCCTAAGATATTGTGTAACTGCATATACTATGAAATGCTATGCTATGCTATTTGTTCCACAGTGTCACAGTCTGTCGAATCCATAACAATAGTTTTGCCAATACCGACAACAGCTGGCACTGGGGAAGCGCTTTGAGTAATATTTATCCTATAGGTTCTAGTAAGAAGTTCTCCCTATGAAATGTGTGATCAGAAGCATTTTGCGTTTTCTGAACAGCTCTAATACATATTACAGTTATGTTGCGATCATTAGATACACGATTAAGTTTCATTGAGGCTAATCCCATGAATCAAACGAGTGTCAATGAATGTAGATACAACGAACATTATCTTATTTTATCTTATCTCTTTGAATTTATCAATAAATGCAATCTACGACGTTCATTCAAGAAACTTTCATGCTTTCAACTAAAAGTCTGTTGAATTTCATTGTCGGCACCGACATTTTTCGTCCATTTGCACGCATTTTTCTGCTGCTTGGCCTTTCTTTCCTCCCAGCCGCCACTACTGGCAACACGGAAACAGTTTAACTGGCATTGACTAACGTTCGATAGGCGATCAACCCGCGATTCCAGGTTTGCATCCTTTCCTAGATGCTGGGGAGTCTAACATATTGGTGGGACGGTAGAGATTGGGGAGGGCGTGAATAAATGAAAGTGACTCACTATAGCAAAGAACAGTTTCACAGAAAATAATACGGAAGAATCATGTTTGGAACATCAGAAGAATATCTGTTATATTGAAATAATAGTAATTTCAAAATACAGCTAACCGTGCGATTCAAACATAATAAAACAACGATTCGATTCGATTTCCGCAATGTGACCTCTGTTTGGTGGCAGCTGTGGAAGTTTTGAAAGAGAAAGAGGAATGATTTTACTTCCCTGTCCTTTGGTTCAGAAAGGTAGGGGTAGACCCACAGAAACACAGATACAACACAGATCAATAAGCAAAGAATGGTATAAACCCTAACCAATTTTACTTTCAGCCAAATTTTCTAACACAAGGTAAGCAAATAAATGACCACTACAAAATATACTAATTATCCACGAACTAATATATAACGGGGAAAGGGAGGGACCATCAGGGCACCCAAGTGAAACGATTTGGATAGGGAGCATGGGACTGCCTCCTCCCTATTGTTAACATATCGCTCTTCGCATTTCGACCCCATCTATTGGGTTTATTTTGTCAATCGACGCGACGGCTCGATTCTAATGCTGTGGGTGATGACTTGCTTTGCGAAGGAGATTCTCTTCCCTAATTTCACGAATTTCACGTTAGTGTCTTTGGCCCTCCATACAAGAGCTTGATGATCACAAACAACAATAGAATCCTGATCAAATCGTTTTTCAGATTATTCCACTGCTATGGAAAGTTACCTTGCTTCAATAGATGGTAGTATCTCATCATCGTCATCATCATCAAAGAGGAATGATTTTACTCGTTATCAGAGTGAACAACTCAGTGTTACTACAATTTGCGCAAAAGATGAAGTGGAGCCCCCTCGGGGCACAGAGTCACATTTCTTGATTATCAATCTCACTGGAAACACAGCTGATTATTTTTCAATCAGAAGAACCCTAACATTCACCCATTGCCGGTTTGTGAGGGTGGAAAATCCCAAGGCTCCCTCCCCACTGAGCCAAACAAACAGGGTAGCATCAACGGAAAGTTTTAGATGTTGTCGGTTTGTGATGAAATTGTAAAACGAAGTGGAAACCCGAAACTCGATGTGTGGAAGGATCTCCGGATGCGAGTCGAAGGAGTACAATGGGGGGCAGGCATGGAGCTCTTTGCACAGGAAGATGATGCTTTCCAGCCGCAGAAAGTTTTTTTTTCGCTCACATAAGTTTTGCTGAATCACGTTTTCGTTGAGGAAGACTCCATGCCCTGTAACTAACTTTGACTTGCCTTTATTTCGTGTTAAGTATCGGTTGGCGATTGAAATATGTGAGCGTTGTAGATGAAAGCAATAGAAGATTGTTAGTACTTTATTAACAATATTTGAATAACCATAAAAACCTAGTTATTTGGTTGTCAATCTGTAAATATATTTTATTATATGATATCCATAACAAAAATTGCTTGAGTAAAATAATTACAAATTTTTATCGAAAAATCACTACCATCCACTGTTAAAATACACCTTATAAAAATTCACATAATCAGTGGAAAATATTTCCTAGAAACTCACTTGACTGTCATGTGATTCAGGAAGTGGAAAACGCTTTGCAAAATTAACGGAAAATGCTTTGCAAAATTAAGTTAAATTATATGAATTGCGTATGTAAAAGTCATTCATTTAAAATATCAGCCAGTGTTTCCTGTAGTAAGTGAAATATATTTTCAGTGCATATTAATGACATTTGATATTAAGGTGAATTGGCTCTGAGTCCAATAATGATCGCCACAATGGTCGACTTATTGTCCAAAATTACGTTTTCAAAGCCACAAATCCCAACAGACATTGGGCCGTTGCTTTTGCTATTCTCATGTTGGTTTTTATAGCAGTATAGCTTTGCTGAAATAAAAAGATCATCGTTGTTTGAAGTTTTCTTGCTGACGTTCTAGCTGGCTTCTTAAATAGTACGGTGGTAATGTACACAGATAAAAAGTTCATATGCCAGAATTGGCAGAAAATAGTGGGATATTTCATGTAAATATAAGGCAGATAACGCCTGAATCTAGCCTGTTGTCTAAACTGTTGCAAACATTGTTGTATGGCGCATGAAACATTGCAAACAATTTTGCCTCCTTTACCTTGGAATTAAACGAGGAGAAATTTCACGCGCTTGTTAATTTTTTTTTTGTGTATGATATAGGATTCGACAGCGTTTATCCTTGAAGACTGATTTTGAAGATCTACAATCTCTTTCCTCGCGTGTGAGCCGAATTTTCCATCAATTTTTTCGACTCACATCAAATCAGCGTTTAAAAATATGAAGAATCGTTCACATCAAAATACAAAAATTGATCCCGACATAACCTCCCATTTCCTAAACATAGAAACCCACCTCTCATCCTTGCAGTAACGTGTAATCAGCGATAAAAGCCTGTTGAATTTCACTGTCGACTTCGACATTCTTGGTCCATTTGCACGCACTTTTCTCCTCACTTGGCCTTCCTTTCCACCCCCAGCTGCTGCCTGCAACACGGAGGTCGCAAAACTCGCGCATTGACTCACGTTCGACAGGCGATCACCCCGCGAATCCGGTTTCGCATCCTTTCCTAGATGCGAGGGGGTGTCTTAAGAGATGTTGGTGGAACGATGACGACATCCGAGAGTGATTGATGGCAGTGAACTTCATTTTAGAAATTTACTCTCAGGATTACCGCCATTAACATTTTTGTCTTCCATACCCCCTCGCAATCGACGACGGTTGCCGTCGATGTAATGTGGGTAATGTGGTCTGGCTGGTGGGGCGATGAGCAGCTTTATGTTGTTGGTTTTGTTGCTGTCATTGCCGTTTACTTTTATGGGCCTACACAACATTAGGGCAGAGACTTGAACGAGACAGTGGGAGGTACTTTCATGCCCTAATTATGCTCTCTCGGCAGACGAAGGGATGGCTGGGCCACTTGAGGAGAGTAGATAGAACGCACAGCCGGGGAGCTTTAGCCTAGTTTTCTGTTTAGTGGGGGTGGGCTAATGTGTTTGAAGACGTTTGATGTTGTTCTTCTTCTATTGATGAACCAGTTCTATAGCATGAATGTTTATACTTTTTGGCGAGAAATTGAATATTTCTGTACATCATTTTACATTTATTAGAGCATTGCCCACTAAGGATCCGTACGGAAGAAATCACTCATGCCTCGGAGATGTGACTGTTGCACACCTGAAGTATCAATCTTTTTGTCGAAGTTTGTTCCAAAATCTGTTTAGTATCTCGAGCCGAGTCACCAGACTTCCTAAGGTTCCACTTCGTAATTGCCCAACAGGTTTTCTATTGGGCGAAATTAGGATGTATATTCTTGTGATTGAAATGCAATACAACTGAACAACTTTCCTGGCTGCATTGGACCTTCGTGTGCCCTTACAACAGCCAGCACGTGTTTTCTGAAGCGTTCTTCACTTCGTTTTCGGCCTAAGTGAAAGATATGATCAGAAAGCTGTCCGAAATCTATACACACAAAATTTCAACGTCAATGATCAGGCATTTTTGGAACCTCGTCAGAACCTACTCATACAATCGCCGAGCACAGTTTTGTTCAATCTGATTCATCGTCTTGTTTAGTTGATCGCTCACTTACCATATGCGTTATAATGTTTGCACCATTTAGCAATACCAAAATTAAGAAAAAAAATCTCAAAAATTTAGATTCCGATTGTTTTTCAATTATTTAAAAGAGGGAATGTTTTCGAGAGTTTTAAACTATGTTGATCATCGATCAAATTTCTACTTGCTTCAAATAAGATCTTCATACGTTTCGGTAACATACGACAGGTCCTTATAATGTAGGCTGGATCCATTTCTTTTCAAGGCGTTTCAATGTTTGTCTGGACGGCGTTGAAAACAGGCATTGGCCTTCATAACGCGCCAGACTGAGTAATTCAGCGGATTAAGATCGGAGCTGGAAGCCGGTTACATATCCTTTGCCCAGCACGGCAGATGTTCTTGTAACCACCTCTGAGTGTGGTTCGAGATGCGGTGCTCCATCTTGTTGAAATACAATATCATTGATTCACGGAAGAATTATTTGTATTTGTATATCCAGACATTGCACATCCTCCTATTGACGTTCCTGTTACATTGCCTCTACCCGTGAGATTTGAGCAATTACATGTCAATCCGCGGCCTGATTTTCATCGTGTCGATTATAACCTGTTGAATGAAGCGCTCTCTGTGATTGATTGGCAATTTTTGGATGGCACTCGAAATATAGATGAAATCGTAGAGTCGTTCAACTCTGAGATTCGCCGTGTTATAGATACGCATGTGCCACTTCGACGACCTGCATTGAAACCTCCATGGACAAACAACCATCTTCGCAGATTAAAACGACGTCGCCGAGCAGCTCTTCGGAAATATAAGATTAATCGTTCACCTCACTTGAAACGTCACTTCGTTCTGGCAAGTAATAACTACATGAGATATAATCGCTTCATGTATGCCCGCTACATTGATCGTACACAGACAAATTTACGTTTGCAACCAAGGCGATTTTGGTCATTTGTTCGGTCGAAACGCAAAAATAATGGATCACCTTCGACTATGTATCTCAATGATCGTTCCTCTAGCACCAATGCCATCAAGTGTGAGTTATTTGCTGATCACTTTAAGAGTGCTTTCTCGAACAGGCCGATTTCTTCCTCGAATTTATATGCAGCTCTCCGTGAAACACCATCCGACAGGTTTGATTTTGGAATTTTTCAAATCAATGAGGATCACGTCGAAATTGCGATACGTAAACTTAAAACCTCTGTTACGTACGGTTCGGATGGTATCCCTGCATGCATCCTGAAGAAATGTTCGAGCGTTTTAGTGCTGCCATTAGTCAAACTATTCAACATTTCATTGCAACAAATGATATTCCCAACCGCGTGGAAGATTTCGGACATGACCCCCGTTCACAAAAAGGGCGACAATAGTAACATTGCTAATTACCGCGGAATAACATCGTTGAGTGCTTGCTCAAAACTCTTCGAAATCATTGTCAACCAAGCGCTTTTCGCTGCTTCCAAGAACTATATATCTACTGCCCAGCATGGATTCTACCCGAAGAGATCCGCGACGAATAATCTCTTGCAATTCACCTCTTTGTGCATTCGATCGATGGACGCTGGCATGCAAGTAGATGCTATATACACTGATTTCAAAGCTGCATTCGACCGAGTAAACCACGATCTTCTGCTTCGAAAACTCGAGAAACTCGGTGTATCCATAGCTTTTGTAGGTTGGTTCAAATCATACTTGTCCGGGCGGTCTATGAGAGTTAGGATAGGCTCATCGCTTTCAGATGTGTTTACTATATCATCTGGTGTTCCACAAGGGAGTAACTTGGGCCCGCTACTGTTTTCGCTGTTTATTAATGACGCTGCGTTTATTTTACCATCTGGAACTCGTGTTTTCTACGCCGACGATTTGAAGATCTTCAAGGTTATCACGTGTATCGAGGACTGTATCTACCTGCAGAAACTGTTGGATTTATTTGCGGATTGGAGTAAACGGAACCTCTTGGAGCTGTGTGTAACGAAGTGCAACACTATTTCGTTTACTAGAAAACGTCTACCGATCATTTTTCTCTACCGTCTTAATCCTGAATTCCTCTTAATCCTGTCTTAATAATTGAAACCCTGGAGAAAAGAAGGACTGACATGCAAGCAGTTTTTGTTGCCAAGGTCCTTGTTGGAGATATCGATGTACCTGCTATTCTTGCGGATATTAATATATATGTACCAGAACGCTCCCTTCGTCGGCGGAGTTTTTTGCATTTGGCAACCCGCAATACTAGATACGGCCAATACGACCCAATACGCTTCATAGCATCTCGCTTCAACGACGTTTCAAGTCATTTTGATTTTCACGTCCCTGCTGCCGTTATACAACATCATTTGAGGAATCTGACATAAAATGCGATGGACTTATGGACCGAGATGATTTGTTGATCACTGGATGTTAAACGACAATTGAACAAACGACTGGTTTTCCTTTTTTTTTTATCATCTTAACCTGTTTTTGTAACTTGTGATCTATGTATATTGTAGTTATTTTGCTCTTCCTTCATTGTTGTATTCATGTCAATGTTTGATTTGTATCTTATGTTATTTATATTTAAGAATATGACAGGGTTTTTATGCCAATTTGAGCCTCTCCCGTCTCAAATTGTCTTTTCCCTGTCCATCTTCATTAAGACTAAAGTGTCAGATGGAGATTAATAATAAATAAATAAATAAATAAATAAATAAATAAATAAATAAATTGATTTGCGGAAGAATTATTTGATTTGTAAAGCTGTGTTTATTTAGAATCCGGAATAATAAAATCATCTGTATCACGGTAACGGATTGACGTACAAATCAGTTTAATACATCAAAACAAAGGCAATTTACTGATTTAAGAAAAGAAAAGAGAGAAAAGAATGTCAATACAAATCATTTCTCTCCGTTTTTAATGAAAATTTGCACTTTCTTCTTTATTCCTCCCATCAAACGCTGCTCATCTCCGGAGTCAACTTCCTTGTTCCACATTTTCTAAAGCTTCCGAGCCGTTTTTCCAATTTTCTTAAGCTTCCGCTTCATTATTGCCCAAAATCTCTCGATGGGCCGGAAGTGAGGGCAGTTGGGTGGATTTATGTTTTTATCGATGAAATCTAAGTTATTATCGCGGTACCACTGGATGACTTCCCGGCTGTAGTGGCAACTTGCCAAATCTGGCCAAAACATCACGCGACCTCTATGGGCTTTAATGAAACGTAGTACGTGGTTTTTGAGGCATTCTTCCTTGTACAGTTTCGAGTCCATCGTCTTATTCGTCACGAACTTTGGTCTTTGCCCCCCAGCTGCATATCCCTTGCCAAATCATCAGTTTTTTGGCAAATTTGTCCATAAAAGCAAAGTTAAACTTCGCAGGAACACCTCTTCGTGCCGTCGCCATGTAGAATTTTTCGCCAGGAAGCTGTCCGAAATCCATTTTGACGTAGGTTTCATCGTCGATGAGAAGGCATCCTTGGTACTTCGTCAAAATATGCTGGTAAAATTTCCGAGCTCGAGTTTTGGTGACGAAACTTTGCTTCAACGTTCTGTTTGGATGCTTGCTGGCTCGATAAGAATGTTATCCTGCTCGTAACGAATTCTTCGAACGATACTGCGAGCAGCAGCGTATTTTTATGTGATTTCATTATCTGATAGTCCAGAGTTTTCTATGACGGTTCTCATCAGCTTCTGATTCAGCTTGCGATCATATGTTCCGACGCTTACCTTGAGGCAGTTATCAACGTGGGTGTGCAGAATTTTTTCTCTCCTCTCGGCTTCCATCTGGAATAACTTTTGACTCACTTTTGAAACACCGTGAAATTTATACCACAGAAAGTGGGCGCCTAGGTTAACTTACCACTTTAAAAAAAAAATTTCAGCGGTCACTTTTGTAGTATCGACGTTCCGATATTCATAACGGTGGGGTAAAGTACAACAGGGAAGCCAGTAGTTTAATGTACTCATACATACAGATCCAATACAGGTAGACTACTTTGTAATGATGCTAGAGATATTGAATAAATGGACAGTTGAGTATTGACCGTCAGTCGAGCCAGTTGTGTTTCATTCGGTGCCGATTCTACATTTGGCGACGAGGATGGGATGGAACACAATAAGTGATTCCGGATTCTAACTGGAAAGAAATTTATTGTAGTTATTATGTGTTCTTCAACGTCGTCTACCAATGTCCACGAATATATGTTTACCAATAACAGTGGTCAGCAGAGATTTTTGGACCCAGAGTTCCATTCCAGTTCCTTTAGCTTGGGTCCCAAAACCTCCAAATATCGTATTTTGAAATCATATGATTTGCATTTTTCTTCACAAATTGGCATAAAAAATTGAAGCTTTTGAGAACAACTCATATAACTATCTCAGCTTAAATGTAAATGCTCCAAAAGCATTATTTTTTTCAGATCTTAACAATCAACTTTGCAAAAGAAATTTTGCCGATTCGACTTCACCAGAAAAAGTCATGACCGTTGAAAGGCAGCTTATTTATGCAAAAAACAGCAAAGTACAGAAAATCCCCAGAATTGCGTGGATTCCCTTGATCGGGCGCAAATGATACATGGGCATTGATCACTATTGTTTGATCAGAAAATATCTTGTGATCCTTCGTATATAGGAAGTTACTTCGTTCAGCAAAGTTGTTCAGTAGACCAAGGCCTTCAGGATGGTAATCTTAAAAGTTCAGAGTTATCTCACTACGCGAGTGTGGATGTAAAATTACTTTATAACTTAATTCTCGAGATCCTTGACTTATAGCAAGTTGGCGTCTTCGACAAACATATTTGGTTGACTAAGGCCTTAGTGTTAATATTAGTTCCGAACTCGTCCGCTACGTGGTACTAGCGTACATGTGAACTACGTGTATTACCTGTATTTTGAGGTCTTGACCGTGTATGAATTTACTGTTTTCAGGAAAGTTCAGAATTATCTCACACCATGGCACTAGTGTGCTTGTTACTGTATCATCTGGATCTCGGGATTATTGAAATCTAGCAAAATGGCATCTTCTAAAATATATTGGAGGGCGCAGAGCTTTAGATCAGAATTCGTTGTACTAGGCACATGGAAACTTTTTGTAATATCTGTATTTTGATTTCTAGATCATGTATGAATTCGTTGTTTTCAGGAAAACTAGTCTGCCTGTGAACTACGCAATGAATGTTTATCGTTAGTGCACATAAAATGCTGATTACCCCAATATTGGTATTTTCGGTACGTTTTTTTGACAACTTTGGATTACTCAGACTCAGACTTCAGAGAAGTTTTTCACAAAACTTCGGGTAAGAAGTTCATGGAAGTTCTTCAGAGAACTTCAGGGAAATTCGTCGAGAACTTCATGGATGTTCTGCAGAGAACATCATTGAAGTTCTGCAGAAAACTTTAGGGAAATTCTGCAGAGAACTCCAGGGAAGATTCGCAGAGAATTTTTAGGTAAATTCTATGAAGAGCTTCAGGGAGGTTTTGCAGAGAACAGAGAAGTTCTGCAGCGTCTAATTTTACTCAAATTTTTGTGTACAAAAATAAACCCAAATGGAAAGAGTTTCTCTCCCATGTAGGTAACAAAACGGAGTATGTACAATCAACCGCTAGAACCATCACAATCAATTGGTAGTACGTGAGCACGATCAGACGCGCATTTTTTTGCCTGTTGAAGTGGCGGATTCGTCCGTGCCTTTAACTACCCCGCATTGAGATGTTAGGCAAAGGAATGCGTGCTTGGTTTGAGTACTGCTATATCCAACCCTAATAAATTTCGTAAGGTTAATTTTCTTAATGACCTATTTGGGGTATCATCCAAACCATTAATGAAATGGTTGGAGGATTTGTGATATCGTTCGTTTGAGGTAATTTTTCATCAGGGAAGCCCTTCGCTCAATTTTAGATACCTTTATTAAATTTTCAGAACCTGCCGTACACTGACGGTCAGTGACGGAACTATCAACACTTTCTCCTTATATCTTTCATTTCTAGCAAACATTACTGTCCGCTCTTGAGGACTCATGGTGTTAAGCGAACATCTCCTTCTACATCATAATCGTTACTCCACGCACGGAGAATACAAACATAATAATTATAGTTATTTAATTAGATAAGTGTATTTTTCGTCAGTAAAGAAGATAATTTCGTTAATTTGTCTGCGTGAAAAGTCATTGTGTCTCACTTCTTATATAGACTCTTCGGAACGGGATTCGAACCGACATTCTACCAACTTCACGCAGCCGTCAGCACCATCCAACCAGATCGCCCACCAACCACGTCGTTCCACGCTCCACCGTCCAAATTTTCAATTTGCGGAAATCTTTCCGAATTTCGAAAGGGTCCGCACCGCCATTATTGCGACGCGTAGACGAAACTCGAAACCATTGTTTCCGCCTCTTTCAGTCATCATTCTGATCATTTTTGCAATTCTTTCCTGGCATACGGACCAGAAGTACAACGGAAATTACGATCGGAAGTATGAACCACAAAGCAAGGGTTCAAGACTCATTCCATACGAAATCTTATGAAATGAGTATTGTTTTGTCGAGATAAACATGCCTCTTATACACTTTCAATTGACATCACTTATCAAGCGTGTTTAATCTCGTGGGATGGTGGCTCGTCTCTGGATCCCGAGGAGCCGAACTTCTTTCCATAAGAGAATCGTATGAAATTTGAAATAATATCTTCTGGCAAATTTCCATACGATATTCCTATGAACTCCTCTCAGTTTGTTTGATCAGTTTAGAATGGTGAAAACATTATTACATTGAGAAAATGACAAAGCATGTTTATTGCTTTGTACGCAACAAAAATAAATTCAATCATGTCACATGTCGACAAAGATTTTTCTTTAGGGCCTAACTGACAAACGTAAAAAATGGCTTTTTTCCGCGAATTTCTAGTCATTGAAAACTCGCCTAATCAATCCACCAAGGTCATTTTGAAGAGGAACTGTTCCCCTATCCGATAGAATTGGAGTTTACCCATAATCCCTAAAAAGTGCGCAAACTCATTTATGAGTAAAGTTGACTTTACCCATATTTGAGTAAATTTGTATGAAAAAAAAATACTGAAATATGGGTAAGTAGTAACGTACCCATAAATGGGAATGTACACTTTTCGCGAATATAGGTATTCTTCACCCATATGTGGGTAAGCTGATCTTAGCGTGTACCGAAAAGAGACAATGTTTCTAGACAAAATAGTCAATAGGTCAAAAGTAACATTTGTAAACAATGACCTCTTGCGTATTTTTCTGGGATCTGCTTGCTCCCACAACCAAAATAGCACCAGAAACAGATAGAAGGAGTTATTACCTTCCCATCGGTAGTAGATATAGATGTAAGCAACCTGGCATTTCCAGGAAATTTACGTTTTAAGTCATTGTTTACAATTGTTCCTTTCGACCTTTTGACGATTTTGTCTAGGTTTCGTTTTATCCCTCTTTCTTTATCTTCCTTTTCTCTCTTTTATATGCGCCACGTTTCGATTAGGTACACGGCTACTGAGATTGATTCAAAATTGAGTCGAGGTCAACTCACCAGTGAAAAATGAAGAGTTACTCATAGACTGAATAACATTGTTTAATATTTTAGTAAATGTCACTCCTATTAATACCTCATACATACGTATGAGATACATAAGTATGAGTGACTTTAACTCATATCTGCTATTTTCCTCAGTCTATGCTTTCCCCTACTTATCGCATACGTTTCATCAAAGCCTTTGCAATCCTGACTAGTGCTGTACTGTCAATATTCGATCGATCAGTAAGTTTATGTTTCAATTTGATTTTGTATTAATTTTCTCGTTTCGTTGGGCATTTTATTTAAGCAATTTGTTCCGTGGTGTTGTTTTGAACAAATGGATTCATTATTTGTTAAAAAGACAAAGAAAATTGTATAGGTACAGTTACGCAGAATAACGCAGAACCCATTTTGTACAATTCGGCAGAACTTCGACCAATTACAGATCCTAAGCTCTAAATTTAATAATTGTTTGGATGACGTACAACATTACTGGTTATCCAATAATATCAGTTCACCTACCAGAAGATCCAGTGAAAATGGTAAAATACAAATCGTAAATTTGTGTAGCCTGAAAAGCTACAGTAAAATTTCCGGATCCTAATAATGAGCTCCAGAATTGTTTGGCTGAAATGCAAACATCCCAGATCATCTCATAATGTTGACTGACCTTACAGAAGACTCAAAAAACATGGTTGAAAACATATCATTACTTTGTACAGCTGAAAAAGCTACAGGATCTATACCTAAGTTCAGTACTCCAGGACAGGTTGGCTGACTTAGAATATCTCAGATTACCTCATAACGCTAATTGACCTTCCCGAGGACGCAATGAACATGGTTGAATACTTATCGTAAATAAGTAAAGCTGAAAAAGCTATCGTTACAATTGTAGATCCTAAGTTCTGAACTACTTGATAGTTTGGACGACCTAGAACATCCCAAATTATCTCATAATATGTTGGATTTGTAGAAGACTAAATAGAAATGTTTGAAGAGAATTCACAACTTTCAGTAATAACAAAAGCTAAATTTACAACTATAGATCTTAAATTCCGAACATCTTCATGTTCAGTTTGTTGAATCACCCGGATAATGATGCCTCCAGAGCACGACAACCCTTTCGTGAGATAAGAAATGTTTTGGGTATGCGTGATCTCCCCTACATGCAAGTGATTTACGAATTCCTTTGTTTGTCTGATCCCCCTCCCTTCCACTCTGGTAAATTCCCTGTTATTGTGTCCCAGTTATACTATCCTTTTGTTTCCGTGCTACTTGTACCTGCCCAGCAAGCTGTAGTCACCCATCTGCGGATTAGTTCCTGAAAGGGACTACAGGGATCGAGGATTCTGTAGATGTCGCATCCTAAAGCAGCAATTAATGGCTTAAATAAGTTACCTACCTAGCTCTTTCCAAATGATAATGTGACCTATTAACCTCGAGCTAGCCACGAATAATTGGTATCCCACTTTTACTAATATCGATTTTTTTGTGAACAACAATATTGAACATCGGCTCCGTAAAGTGTTATACAGCCTGAGCCTAACAAATAAATGAACTGACTAATTTTTTTTTTTTTGTCTTGATTATCTAGATTTTCAGCTTTGAGCTGGTTCATCTCCCGTCGTAGTCAGTCAAACACCACTTTTGGGCATTTTCGTAACTTTTCCGGGGGTGGGATTCGAACCTCGTGACTTAGGTGTGAGAGGTATGGATGCTAACCAATACGCTGGGGTCGCCCCTGATTGACTAAAATGTTCAGTGTGTTCTGGGTTGATTAGGCCTTATTTGCATATATATTTTTATTTTCACCTGATACAGTAGTCAATTCGTAACAAGTTTACCAAAGATAGTGTTCGTTTTGGTTCAGTGTGTGATTTTAGACAGGCATTTTACTTCTGGTAGATTTTTCATTGGGGTCTAACTGATAAACGTAAACAAAAGCTTTTTCCGGGAATATTTCAACATTGAAAAGTAGCCCAACTAATCCACCACGGTCATTTCGCAGAGGTAGAGTTCACCTATCCGATATAATTGAAGGCTAACATGGGTTTGTGCCACGAGAAATTTACGGAAGAAGCCATTGTTTACGTTTGTTAGTTAGGCCCTAATGAAAAATCTTTGTCGCATTGCTCAGATCATTCATTTGTTCGACAGCAACAACTGATTGTCGCTTTGGTTCACGTTGCTAATAAAGCAATGTTGCAATCGGTAGTGTGTTGCAATAAAGACAAAATGTCGCTGTTTCACGAAAACAGGGTCGTTGCAGCATGTGAATGATTCACAACATTACTAGATAAATTAGTCAATAGGTCGAAAGAAACATTTGTAAGTAATGGCATCTAGCGTATTTTTCTGAGATATACTTGCTCCCACAAATAAAAGAGCACCAGAATCAGATACAGTTACTTCCCGTCGGTAGTGGATATATCCTGGCATTTCCAAGAAATTTACGTTTGAAGCCACTAGGGTATCCAATAGTCGTGCTCTGAAGTAATTTGCTCTGCATAATCGATGTCATCATAACCGGTTCCGCACCTACATATGTAGCTATCAACTAGGTTAATCCTGTTGAGATGTTCGTCTAGCGAGTAGTGGTTGGACACAAGTCTTGACATCATACGCATTAAACCCTGACTTATATCCAGAACTTTGAACCACGATCTTAACGAAAAATTTTGAAAAATGGAGTGTATCCACCGCCCAAAAGAATTACTTGTCCAATCGTTTTACCAACTTTGAAGATAATTCTGACGAACTAATGGGAGGAAATCATCATGTGAAATTCTTCCTCCAAAAATCTTGCCTTGTTGCCCAAACTTGAAAAAAAAATCATAATTGTGTACGATGTCGGCATGGTTTCTCTCGCTGTCAAATACGTGTGTAGCGATCTCGAAGCGTACCGATTCAAACCGAACAACGCGTACGAATTCTAAGTGGACTGTGCTGTAAACGCGAGTGATTCTTTTCCGTGACTTTGGCATGCACCTGATTTTTCGGCGAACGCTTCTCTTTAATCAAAATCCACCGACGGAGGTGGAAGTACAACGTTTGAATACGAAACGAATTGGTCCGTTTTTCGCCAATATCAATTTCCAAAATTCTTTTCTAGCCATCAAACGCCAAACTTCGATGGCAGCAACAGCTCAACTCAACATCCTCGGAATGCACAATGGATTTCGCCTCTCCCTCTCTGTCTCTCGAATCGGTAGCAGCTCCCGTTTGCAATTATGATCACGTAAATCTTTTTTCTCGCTTCGTTCGTTCCCCAAGTCATGTAGCAATGCAGTCACTGAAGGTGGGTGGTGTTGGTGCATGGCAGGATGGGTCACAACTTCAGCTTGTCAGGTTACCTATCTCCGACCGGTTCCAAAACGCCGAAACTCGAGACAGTCTTCTACATCGATTTATCTCCCCGAGTAAGGCGAACCATAGCAAACGTAGAAGATCCTTTTTTTTTGCTGCTTTCCTGCGAAAGTTCAACTCGAATCGAAGTAAAAGTATAAGAGCTTGCTTGGATTTCTTGGAATGCCACCGGAGAGCACGTGCCAGCGGAGCAACGGAGAGAAGTGAAATGTCGAAAGCACACAATTCCAATCGGAAAGCCCGGGCGTCAGGTGTCAACTGGAGGGGTTCGAATAAATCATAAAAGTGATGAAAAAGCCGGTGGAAAACAGGTTGGAAATTTGATGGAAAGTGATGGTAAAATGAGAACCTGCAATTTATGTCAGTTGATACTCACTGCGAAAGGTGTGAAAATATGGCCTCAATCTTTCATTTGTGATATGGTGGAGTGCCACTTTGGGGTAATTGCCCATGTTATGATGATGACGATGATGGTTTTGCCTTTTTGTTCTAGGAAGGTTTTTGTTAGACTATTTATCTTCAAGATACTTATGTTTAGCACTATACTGAGAAGAACAGAAAAAACACTTTATAAGCAATGGCTTTGCAGAGGGAAATAAACAAATTTTGGAATTGTTTTGATTTGTTATCAAAATAATAGTTATAGATCACCACATTTATTGGATTGTAGAACACAAAATTCATCGTTCTCCAATTTGCCATCATTTGTCATCGTGTCAATTTGATTCACAACAATTGTATCTCAATAACGACTCAATAACGTTGCAACTGAGCTTTTGTGTCTTGCTGATATTAAAATCGCATCTACTTCATACTTTCCCTCTAAATTGCCTTGATGTTTATTAATATATTTATTCATATGACGTCAATCAGTAATACCACAGGTTTATCACTTAAATACATATTAATAGACTATATGTTTCAATATTTGGCTGATATACTAGTACATTTATGTACAGTTTATAAGCGAATATACGAATATCATCAAAGTACTGTTTCAATTTCGATGTTTCGGTCGTTGTAAAGTCAAAAGTTCTTTAATGCAAATTGTATGTTGTCATCATCCTATTTAAAGAACCTAAGTTTACCATAATTTGTGCAATGGCGCCTTGTTGTAAATCCATTTCGATGTAGTTGCCAACTGGGTGTGATAAATTTAAGTTCTGATAAAAGTTCTTCAGAATTGAAACAATGCTAAACAATATCGTTAACAACTGAGACAATTGCAAATACACAACGCTTTTTTAATGTTTGGATGTTGATGAACATACAACGAGCTTTATAAAATGGTAAAGAAAATCTTGTCCAACCTAATTTTCGAATTGCAAACAGTATTTATGGTTTTTGAACTGATTTTATTCGTTGTTCGTGCGTGACTGGAAAAAGGTGACCATACCACTCCTAGTAGCACTTTTGTTGCCATTCAGTTGAGATAACATAAATATGACTTACTAAGTTATAATCAAGTTATAACAACTAATTATGACCGTAGTGTGCTACTTGGGACGCTACAAAACCCAAGTATTGACATAACAAATGCAATGTATAATGATTTTACTGTGTATACTGTGTACTTTGTATTAGACTCGGCTTTGTATAAGCATAAGACTATATTCAAAACTGTGTTGTCTTCCAACACCTCCTCTATACTTCTTTAAAGCCAAAATTTGTACAAAATGGCCTCTATAAGACCATGCAGCTTTTGATAATGTTCTAGTGAAAGACATTAAGACCACTTGAGAACCATCATAAAACCTGTTGGCTGCAATGAAAGCCAGCTTTCGACCAAATAGCCACAGCTTCCAAATTTCAATATGATATCGTGGTTGATTTTTGCTGTTCTGCTTTGTTCGATTCTCTGCTCTTGTGAATCAGTGGTGGTAACGATTGACATTTTTCAGTAATGGGTTACTTCTGAAATAAATTGTCACTGGACAAAGCTAACAATTGTTGCCTACACCTCCCACTTCAAGCTAATTGTTATGTTGCGAGATCAAAGAACGAAAAGCAAATAGAACGAACATCCCGTATTCTATTTTTGTTTTGCTTTTTGCTATGAGATAGTTTGACAAAACAGTAATTTTTCCGATTAATTTTTGTCATATTTCTCTTTCTCACGCTTATAGTAATGTAAAAAAAATGTCATGACATTTAGAAAAGAGAATGTAGGTGGCATTTCTATTAAACAAACAAACCCAATCGGAACTAACGAAAAATCTCTTCACAGCCTATTTGTGTGTAGCCGTCATGTGTAGAACAGAGAACAAATTCGTCTTCTTCAATCACAAGAAATGAGATTTCAATGTTTGCATAGGGGAGCATCCATTAATTATGCCACGCAAAAATTGACTTTTTATAACCACCCCCTCCTTCCCCCCTTGGCACGTTTTTTGTATGGACAATCAAATTTGTTTGTATGGATTGTCACGTTTTCCCAAACCCCCCTCTCCCTTTACTGCGTGACATAATTAATGGACCTTCCCTAGTAGGATGTTGAAACTCTGTAGGAGAGAAATCCAACCGATTAGAGATCTTTTAGCAATTTTGAATTCAGAAACTTAACCATTTTCTCAAAATTGTCTTGGGATTGAACATTGGACATGGCATATCAAACTTCATGATTTAGCAAATCAAAGTCTTCAGAAGTCATGTTGATAATTTCTGACCATACATATCATATTAAATTTTATGGTTTTGTAAAACAAACGGTCTACAGATGACATTCTTCGGATTCTGAACCATACTGGACACTAGAAAAGACCCTGCGGGATCCGTGTTCCACTCAAATAGTGGCAATATTCAAATATTTTCCAAAATCTGGCTTGCGACATTGCAAACTTCATGATTTCGCAAAACTTTGTCTCCAAAGGACATTCTGAAAGTGTCTGACCACACTGGCACCATAGGGAGGCCCTGCGTGATCTGAGTGCTTCAAATCTTTTCCAAAACCGGGCTTGCGACATATCAATCTTCGTAATTTTGCAAAAATAGATCTGCGGAGGATATTTTGAGGATTTCTGCCCATACTGCGAGTTCTTCCGGGAAAGTGGCCATATTCAAATCGTTACCAAAATCTGATTTGAGATACATCAACCTTCATGATTTTGCGAAACTTTATCTTCAAAGGACAACTGCTTATGGTCGCAGACCGAGCTCTTTCGGACCTATCGACACTTTGGTTCTAGTAAAAATTGCTTTCCACTTCTGGGGTTGCATGTTGATAAGAAGGATATTTACAATTTTCAAACATTATTATTTATTACGTTCTTCACGCAACAACAAAAAACATGATGAAATCAACTAAAATTTATGGTTTAAAATTTATTTCATGATCAAAATAATCAAGTTAACTTTTACGAAATATCAAGTTAAAGGGTGTATTCGATAAAAATGGCACACACATATATACTCATCAAAATTAAACTGATTATCGGATTTTCTTGAAATTTTTAGGGAATGAAAAACTACTAATGAGTTTTGATTTACAACATTTGTTTTATTCAATTTCGTCTCCCATCCCGAATGCCCGCACCTTCCTTTGAACTCCACCCATCAAATTTTGTACAACCGATTTTCCCAGTGTTTTTGTTGTTTTTACCCAAATTTTCTTCAATTCTAGCTCTCTTTTTATAGTGTTGGGATGTTTGCGAAGTTCCGTTTTCATAATTGCCCAGAATTTTTCAATTGGACGAAGTTCCGGTGAATTTGGTGGGTTCATATCCTTTGGCACAAAATTGACTCCGTTGGCTCGGTACCACTCCAATACGTTTCGAGCGTAGTGGCAGGATGCTGAGATCAGGCCAAAACAGAGTTGATCCTTTGTGCTTCTTAATGAATTGCAAGAGACGCTTCTTAAGGCACTCTTCCGTGTAAATCGCACCGTTTATTGTTCCGGAAGTGATGAAGGGAGCACTTATTTCACCACATCCGCAAATCGCCTGCCAGATTAGAAACTTCTTTGCAAATTTCGATAGTTTCTTCTTTCGAACATCCTCCGGAACATCGAACTTCGACTTGGCAACGAAATATTCTTGCCCAAAAAGTTGACGGAAGTCGGCCTTGACGTATGTTTCGTCATCCATAACGATGCAACCGGATTTGGTGAGCAGCTTCGTGTAAAGTTTCCGGGCGCGGGTTTTCGGAGTGATGTTTTGTTTTTCATTCCGGTTTGGGGCTTTTTGCACTTTGTAAACATGTAACCCAGCACGCTTCATGGTTTTCTGCACAAAACCTACTGACACCTTAGACTTTTTAGCGACATCTCGAATTGACATGTTTGGACGGTTCTTGAATTGTTGTACGACTTTCCTTGCCATTTTACTGTCCATTGGATCACTTTTACGACCACTCCCTTCCTTCCTTTGGACACTCAGACGCTCCTTGAAGGTTCTTATTACACGAGACACAGTTGTATTTGCAATTTCAAGCCTTTTAGCAATCCACCGGTGGGACGCCCCTGGATTTTGATTGTGAGTGCACAACATTTTCTCACGGACACTTTCTTGTTTCGACGACATGACTGGAACTACTGGATGTATAACTATGAAACTTGGCAGATGTAAATAATACACTATGGATAAGATCTACTCAAATTTCTAGGTTTTTTTTCTCATATGATTCAAAAGTTACAGAAGATTCTCTGTGTGCCATTTCTATCGAATACACCCTTTATTAGTAAATTTAACAAGACCTTTAGCATCATTTGCACGAACTTGTCCTACGGAAACTACACGTGAAGAAAACTTTCGTTGAAGAAAATATATTTAGGTCTATTCAAACGCTAATTTTTGTTTTTCTGGCCGCACAGATATGTTAAATTTAATGCAAAAGTATTCTTTGTTAAAATTGGCGTAACGTCATTGTTTTTTTAAACCTACTAGACTTAAAAATAAAAGTTAATATTGTTGAATTACACAAATCGTTAATGAAAATATATACGTTTATTTCAAACATGCCCTACATTTTTCTGTCAAAGAGAGTAGTAATACAGCGGGAACAGCGAGACAGTAGCATTTTTACCTAAAAAAAAATCACAGTAACCTGATATTTACACCATTGAATTATAAACTCCTCCATTTTGTATAGATACCCCCTCTGGAAAACATCTTGTTTCGCCTTTGTACTTAAACTGGATTTTAAATTTTACCAAGACCGTTTGTGATTTTAATACTTATTTAGAATGCTATTAAAAAAGCTCAAACTGTCGAAATACACTTTGTTTCACATAAAAATTTATTGGGAAAAAATTACATAAGTTGACAAATTTCCGAGAATTTTCCTAATATGAAGTGTTCTGAGGGCTATCGGGAATAATGGAATGTCTGACATAAAATTAGAATAATTAGAAAACAAGAATAAATCACCATAACTCGTTCCAAAAGAAATCACCCCACATGTCAAAGGTTTATGCAAAATTAACGTTAAATTTTAAAATTGACAAAAACTATGTTTCACCTTATGTGAATTATTGTTTCATCAAGTGGGGAATAGCTTAACAAAAATTTTAGCTTCCTATAAATAAGCAAATTTACAATTTAGACACCAGTCTACTACAAAAGTGTACTATTCGTTTGCAATAAAAAAAACTCACTTGTAGCTTTTACCAAAAATAATAAACAAAGTCGTTGAACAAAAACTGTATCAGTATTGACAACTCTCCCCTACAGATATGTAAATGTATGATGTATGATATGTACTACCACCCAATATAGCACGGAAACTAAGTCTGTCAGAAATGGGCTCTCCTATCTGTTAGACTTGATCATGTTTTAATAAGCACTGGTTATCCTAATTATGCCATAGTATGAAGGGCCAAAATCGGGTTGGGTGGATCGATAGGCAACATCACTTGTACGTATCCACAGGGATATAAAAATTGAACAATTGTTCAAAAGAGCAAACCATCTAATATGAGGAAGATGGAATGGGTGGGGAGAAGAGCCCGCCCTCTATTTCGGGTGCCCTGATGGTCCCTCCCATTCCCATGAAACATAACGGGTGTTCAATAAAAAATGAGTATTTTTCCAGTCATAGAGTAAAAAAAAAGTTTTTTTTTTCAACTTATTCACTTTTTTTTTTTGGTAAAAGCATAGTGTTTATTCTTCAAAAAAACGTCAATAAATAATGAGGAAGGGGCCCTGGTCAGCCGTACGACGCAACTTAGTCGCGATACTCTCACATGAGCGCTTGGCGGCACTGCCGTTCATCTTCCGGATACAATTCCGGATTCTCGTGGTCAACTGCTTCGTCTCCCTGGCCCGCCAATTATTTTTGTATACAAATCCTCAATGGGACGGCACTAGGGCAAGTTAGTTGGGTTCCTTTCGGCACGTACGGTATCTTTTTCTGCTCAAGATACTCCAGCGTCTTCTTGGCGTAATAGGAAGACGCCTTGTACGCAAGAAGACGTACTTCCCATCCGCATAATGCTCCTTTAAGAACGGCAGAAGATTTTTCTCAAGACACTCCTCCTGCTACCCTTGTTGATTGATGGCCTGACCGCTCGGCTTGAACCATGGCTTCGAAATTCCTCTGTCCAATATGGTGATGTACAGCATAACTTTTTTTTCCAAATTTATGCTTCAACTTATATTTTACTTCGGGGGGTGTCGCCGACTTTTCGCTGGAATAGTAGTTGTCATTTCCTGGAATGTGGGTCGAACGACGTCCCGCGGTAGTTCTTCGTCATCCACCGGTACTGCGATTTCAAGGTCACTATCTGCTCGTCCGTGTACTCGGGGGACCGAGTCTGCTTCCGACAGATGATGTCCTCCATCTTAAGGGTACGGTGAATCAAGGTATGCAAGCAGTGATATTTTCAGCCGACGTCACGCAAACTCGTTCCGTCCTTGTTGTCGAACAGCTTTTTCAACACTTCCTTCTACTTCTTCTTCGTTATTAACTTCGCCGGACGGCCGCTACCGGCCTTCCTCTTCACGCTCAAGGATGCCAAGATCCGGTAAACTGTACTCACGGGCACGTTTTCGTCTCGAAAGTGCTCTACCGTAAACTTTTTTCCACGATAACCATGTGTTTCGTAAAACCGGACAAAACGCTTGCTGTTTAAACGCCATCTTCGATTGAACTGACAGAACCCGAGCAAAAAAAAACATGCCACCCATTTCTGAGAGTCCAGAGAGCAATTCTCTTGGAGAGAAAACAATTTACGATCTTTAGTTTAATTAAAGAATGGTATTGAAATCATACTCATTTTTTATCGAACACACGTTAATAGTTTACATATTTATTTGAACGAAAAATGCTACAAGCATTCACATCTATTATACAGCGATTCCACGGGAAAAGAATAGAGTTGAAAAAAAAAAGTTGTCCGATTTTGCTCAAAATCGCTTGGTATGTTCTGTATCGAAAATAATAAGACCCGTATTTTTTTATTTTTTTATTAGGGTGACCATGTTCGATATAGGGTTACCAGAAAAATTGACATTTTTCGAAATTTTTTATTTCGGGAGGCAGTCAATACAGAAATAAGATGACTGCTTCCAATTTGTGCCACATGTACAAGGACTTCGGTCTTAATGCAGAGTGGAACTTTTTTGCCACTTGCTATGGAAAAGGGCATTGTGACGCTTTAAGAGGCGTTCTAAAACGAAACGCTTCAAAAGCAAGTTTACAAGGCCATCATATTACAACTGCATGCGAACTTTACTCTTGGACTGTTTCTTAAGTAGATTCCAAAATATATTACTTGTTTTTCTCGGAAAAAGATTACAATGCAATGGAAAAAATAAAGAACCATTGTACTCCTGTAAAACAAATCTCTGGGACACAATCGTTTCATTACTTTAAGCCACAGAATGAAAATTACATTATCGTGAAACGGTTTTCGCTTTCAGATGAAGAAAAGTGCGTTAAATTGTTAGAATTTTGCTTTGTCATTATTTTTTGATGAATCATGAAAAATAAAAATAATTAAATAATCAAATGGAATGCTGAGTTTTAATTGAAGGTAATCTGGGAAAACCCTTGCTTGTAGTCTAAAGCTTTGAGATTTAAGCTACAATTCCTTCAATATAGCGGAGCCTGGTCTAATCTCGACCCTATGGCCAATTCCGACTTCCCAAGATTCTCTCAGACAGCGCTGGTTGCCAACTTTTAATAATACCAATGGAAAGCTTTCATTACACAAAAGAATTTCAACGTAGAATGCATTGGTCGGAGAAATTGTGTTTTTTGGACTTCAAAAATTGACTAAATTTGAGAAAAAATGTCCTACACCCTTAAAAAATTTGTATTCTAGTTTCGGTTCGATTCTCTCAAAATGACCCTAATGTGGGATTAATTCAAAATATGAGTTAAGCTTTACTCAGTCGGGCTTACGCTACAACTCACATTCCGGCATGAGTGCCCCTGCAATCCTTATGGGCACTTATCATGTATTTGGACGCTAACGGACCATTGTGGCTCCAGTTATAGCGTAAACCATGGCTGAGTAAACCCTAGCAATGTTGGTCTCTGCTTTTAAACAATTTGAGGCTGATTTATAGTTCTTACATTTAATGGGGGCAGAATTGGCCAGCCTCCCCTACTACAAATACAATACAATACTTCACAAATAAAACTAGATTTGTAAACATGGTTATCATGAATTTATTAGGAATAAGTTTGATAACTTCAATGAAATGATTCCCGCAGTTATTTTGAAGTGATAGAAAATGATGCTCATTCCATGTGTGTATAGGCAAAATACTTGAAATTTTCAAACAATTTAACTCAAAATCGGCTTGATGAACATTTTAGATTTTTTGATATGTTATGTAAAAATGTTTGAATTTTAATAAAAAAAATATAAAAATAAATAGTCGTTGTGGTCCAACATTTCAAAAATCATAAAAAACAAATATAGTGACCATTTTGGCATATTTGAGTACATTAATTATTTAAAAAAATATTTTTAATAAAAAACAAGAAGTAATAATCTTTCTATTAATAAAAAAATATTTGAAATCGATTCAGCGGTTCAGAAGTTATGATTTTTCAAAAATAAAAAATTTCGAAAAATGTCGATTTTTCTGATAACCCTATATCGAACATGGTCACCCTAATAAAAAAAATAAAAAAATACGGGTCTTATTATTTTCGATGAAGAACATACCATGCGGTTTTGAGCAAAATCGGACATTTTTTTTTTCAACTCTATTCATTTCCCGTGGAATCGCTGTATATGTATATGATCTTCATTCGGTTGATCCTGAAATGCTAGAAATGTGGTAAAGTATTCATGTGTAGAGTTTTGTGGTCCGCGCTTAAGTACGTTTTCGTTGGTTTTCAGCGATAGCAGCAAATCACCAAAATATTGAGATATCCTGAAAATGTTAGTTAAATCTATCGAAATATTACAAAACTAACTTTTATACATTGTAATTTTTTGTATGCGTAGTCACTATTTGCTGCTTGATGTTGATTTAATATGAGCAATCTGCTCTCTTTTTTTAGCTCCTGAGTTAGGTAAACAGGGATGATTTAATTGAAAGGGAGTTGTAAATCCGAGGGGCTGTCAAGGGTATTCTTCCGTTTCACAAACCTCCAAAGCGATATGCTCTCGCAGCTTTTTATTAAGGAGATTTTTAAATCCTTTCAAGTAGGGAATAGGTATAGAACGATAATATTAACTAACATTATATAAGGCAGAGTTTAAGGTTAGAGATTCTTTGAATTCACGTGTAATATAATAATCATATGTATAGCTTTCAGGTAAATAAGTAAATATAACTTACGTTTAGTTCCCTTTAGTGTAGTTCCGGTAGGGTCTACACTAGTTTAACATTTCAAAGCTATTGTATGGTTCAGATATTCTTACCGGCGTCGATTAAGCTTTAGGATTGTCTAGATTTAGCTCCTAGCTATTAAGTAATTCCTAGCGATATTTGATAGTTTCTAGCAATATAATTCAATCTAGATTACTTCTTATGTATAAAGTATATCTTATTAGATTACCTGCGTTCACTAGTTTAGAAAAAAGGAAAGAACCTTTAGCTGAACTGATTTTCATTTTCCTTTTCTTCTTCTACTAACAATTCTTGACGGAAAGCTGCGCTGTCATCGGTCTCTGTATCATTGGCACACTGAGGGGTAGGGCTGTGAAAGTAGCACTTTTAAAAACGGCGCGTGCTACCGTGTAATATAAACTGAAAATTACATGTGTGCCGATTGTTGTTTTCTTGCAATTGTATACAAACTTGCGCATCCATTATGAACCAGAAAATTTAGACAATGATTGACAGCCATGAGAAAAAAGAATGAATTTTAAATTTTAAATTATTTAGCAATACCTGGAAGATCTGAAATACATCATGAAAAAGACAGTACATCCCAAATTTCGATAACATGAAATCAATTTATATGCAATAATATACTATCGTATCAAAACAACAAAAATAGATTATAAATATATTTTGCCTCTTTTTCGTTTTAATGTGCTTCCATGTTATCAGGGTGGATCTAAGTCAAGGATGATCCCAAAGCGCGCTACAATTACGAACCTACTGTGAAAAGTGAAATTCTCAATGCGACCCCCATTCTCACGATCCTTTTTAGCATGTGGAAAAACTACTTGATGTGATATTTCCACAATGGAACTGACTCTTAGCTTCGGGTCTTGACCAAGAATCCCTACTGGGCCCTTGCGGCACGACAAGCCCGTCAGTTAAACGCTAGAGCCAACTGGGACCTTACTCATAGATTGAGAAACGCTGATCTGGAAATAATGTTATAGCAGGAGTCGTTTCTGATCAGGTGCAATGGAGGATTACCTCCAAAAGTTAGGAAATTTAGCATCCTACAGCGTCTTTTCTAGCTGGAAATTCTTAGATCACATATTCACTCCTCATTGAGCTATCAATCTGCATGACAGTCAATGTAAAGTTTTCTCATTGTTCAACTCATGTTCAATATGTTGTTTGTACCATATGATATGATACCTTGACCGAAATATGATTCCAAGGTATTTAGTACAGACTCCCATGCTCCTCATGACCATCGCTAACTTTTTATATTATAATCCCACCTGGCTCAGTATCTAGCATAGTATCCAGCACAACATCAAGTGGTTCATGAATTATTCATTATTTTGCCTTGGAATGGCCAAGTAGTATGACGTCATAAATACTCCATTCATCACGCTATCGAGTACACCGGCTAGAAATACGTAGGAGTTTTCGAGAAACGCATGATGAGCCCACGTTGTAACAGTATTAAACTCATTGAAACCATCAGCAACATCATTTTCCAGAAACAGTCTGCCTTCTGCCATCGAGATCTTTCATTCAGACTTACTGGACTATTTCCTCCGCAAGAGAAGCAATGATGCTTCTCCCACACGTCACAGCCAAAATCTCGTGGTCTCTCACGTACTGCTATACAGTGGGCCCTCATACAGCGCGGTGTGTCGATTTCTTTCCATTCGATTTGGCTGATTTAGACGGAAGGCAGTCCTTTATATTCTTCACACGCTCCTGGTCAAGTGAAGAGGTACAACTTCAGCATTTCCAAGTTATTTGAAATTCTTTGTCGTTCACCGGATTCATGGTTCTCGCTCTAACGAGGCCGTAAACTTTCTGTCTCAGGCAAGCACACATTACTGGCTCGCTGACTCGCTGGCTGCTGCTGATGATATCTAATAACGAAGAAGATTTTTTTTTCCCCATCCTTGAGGGAGGATAAAAGAGCAAAAAGTTTTCCGATTCTTGCTCTCTGTTCTGGCTTCCGTTTGGTTTCGGAGAGTCACTGGGGTACCGTGCCGTAATTGCTGTAGCTGTGAGCTTCGTACATATGTATTCGTACGTGGGTGGACATTTTCCAGCCACAACTTCCGTTTGTACTTGGCGAATGAGTGATGGTTCTGTTTTGTTTTCCAACCCAACCCCAACTGGAACTGTCGGCGCGGGTGGGGGTGGGTGGGAATGAAGTTCGAGTGTAGACGGTTGCTGGCTGTGGCCGGGGTGGGTTTGGATCGTTTACTGTTCAACGATAGGAACGGTTGATAAATATCTTTGTCTGCACTGTGGATTGTTATTGCACATGAAACTTAGATCTATGGAAAATGATGAAGCTTGTTTGCTCAAAGATTCAACAGTTTGTGAAATGACCGTATTTAATCCCGTTCTTTGGCCGAATTGATTTTGTTATTTTCGTATAGTTGCACTAGCATTGGGAGACGTATTGATGATTTCTTTTTCTCCTTTCTCCTATTTCGTTGACAGTGATGAGAATACGGCGGTCAATCACTCGGGAGCGATAGCGCAACTGACCAACGCCGAACCGGACGGCTGGCGGAGGCCCCGAAGCGAGTCGTCCGCCGATGTGGAAAGCGTCTACATGACCAACGCGGTCATCTCGGACTCTGGATACGGGCACGGGATGCTCTCTCGGCGATCTAGTGTAAGTATATTGGATGTATTTTGTGGAACTTTTCGGATATTCTTATTGATATTTCATGTGGACCGGAAGAAAATTTTAGGTAGTACATAAATAACTACACTAGATATGACTTTCAACCAAAATCTTGGCTCTATATTCAATCATCTGAAATGTACGCGATTGATAAAGTCTAAACCCACACCTAAACAAAACATATCCGTAGAAAATTACAAAAAATGAGTATCGGTTATTTCACCGATTTGATACATTCCACGGGGATATACGAATCCATTCTGAATGACACTTTCTCCTTTGAACAAATCTTTGCACAAACCTTTTAGTTTCGGAAACTCCCTTTATAATGAATAACATATTTTTTAGAAACGACTTACTTCCTATAAGGGCCTATGTTAAAATGGTACATAGGGTTTAAAATAAATCTTCCTTGAAAACGGTTCGTCTATTCAAAATGTTAGGTTCAGCAATTTAAAAAAAAAATACTGCGAAAAAAATCTAATTCTACCTCTCCTGGGAATTAAAAACTGACACATAATACATTAGGGTCTACATTGACCCGGATTTCAACACTTTCTAGAATTATGAAACTTCAACCTATACTTCAGACCTACGGTCAAAAAAATGCATTGATGGTAGAGACACCTGGTTCCAGTCACATTGGTCATCGGGAATCTGCTACAAAGCGAAGAAGGTTTTGTTTACGATGAGTGAACAGAATTTCATTTAATACTTTCCAGAGTAGTTGTTAAGAGTTGCCGTCTTGGACAAAATTTCTCAGCATGTTGTTTCTAGAAAAAATTGGCAAAAGATCGAAAGTAACATTTGTAAGCAATTACTTCTAGCGTATTCTTCTGAGATCTGATTGCTCCCACAAACAATATAGCACCAGAAACAGATACTGGGAGTTGTAACCTTCCCGTCGGTAGTAGATATAGATGTTAGCAACCTGGCATTTCCAGGAAATTGACGTTTCGAGTCTTTGTTTGCAATTATAACTTTCGACCTTTTGACAATTTTGTCTAAATTTGTCGTCTTTTAACACCATCATATTAGTTCATTATATTGCCGCAGAGATGGCGCTGCAGTATATCATAGTCAAGTGAAGCTCCAGAGAGTTGCCATCATTGGCAAAGTTGCTCAGTGTGACATTGTCCATTGTTCTCAAGAGCTCCATTTGGCAGAGATAGGCTGCAGCGTCATCTCTGCGGTATGATCTAGAACTAAGGTGATTTTCATTTCTTCATGTCTTCATTTTATATTCTCCAAAACTTTTCTGAGAACGGCAACTCTTTTAAGCCTGAATTACGAAAGATATCGCCATCTTCGCGGTGCAATTTGGAACTAATATGATGATGTCAAGTGACTACATTTTACATTCTCATTAACTTTACACAAAACGGCAACTCTCTAAAGTTTCATTTGACAAATATTGATATCAGTGCCATCTATGCAGCAAAATCTGGAACTAATCTGATAACTCATATGGCAACATTTTAACATACAAACAACTTTGTCTAAGATAGCAACTCTCTAGAGCTTCATTTGGTAAAGATAGACTGCAGTGCCATCTTTGCAGCGCGAATTGGAACTAATAAGATAATATCAGAAGAAGATTCGTTACGCACTGAGAAATTTTGCTCAAGACGCCAATTCTCTACAATGAGTCTGAAATGTTTTATATGCATTTTTGTTAACAGAGCCAAAGTGAAACTTTCTTCCCTTTGTAGCAGTTTCCCGGAGGACAATGTCACCGGAACCAGAACCTTTTCAATGGTGCATAAGCACTGACTCTAAGTTAAAATTTCGAAATTCATCAAACGGTTGAAATCCGGGTCAACATTGACCCTAATGTCATATGTGTCACTCAGTTTTGTACTACCATCTAAAACTGATTTATGAAAATAAGTATTTTTATGCAAAAATGAAGAATTTCGTTAAATATAAAAAGTCAGAAAATTTCTGACCGATTGGTACAAAAATAAAAAAGATGGTACACATTGAAGTTGTGCCATGGGTCAGAATGGACTCCAATATATTAGAAAGGTTCAAAAAATTAAATTCAGTATGCCTGCTACCTAAATAGAAAAGCTGCAACGTTTCATTTTCTTGAAATTTCGAGTTTTGACGCCTGGGCACTGCCCGAATCGCATCCACCGTCGAACCTTTTTGGAATCCGCGATCGCTCTTCGTAAATTTTGACAGCTTGTTGAGGGGATTCATACCAGACGTTTTCAAAGCATATTCAGCAAGAACTTTGGCCTTAACGATGGCGGATCACCCGGTGGTCTCCCTGGCATTGGCAGCAATATCAGCTTTTGGATTTTCCACATTTATGGGATCTTGCCTTCATCCAGGCACTTCTACAGCACTGACATGTCTGGATATGCCAAGGATCATCTTTCTGGTTAGCTCGGGCACATTGATGTCCTTGACCCCGCTGTCCAGCCGAAATGCCTCAACAAATAGATTCATGTCGAAGGCTTTCATCTTCCTGTTCCATGCATCTATTATTCCTCCCCTTATTGCCACAGAGTTTCGTTGGCAGATGTGGTAAGTAATTGTCCGGTGATTGCTATTAGTGTATTTAAGACTGCAGAACGTGTTGTCAATGATGGATTCCTTCCCGTTTCTCCGAAATATGCTATGCTAACGGAGCCTTCATTGCTCAATCGTAAGCCGAACTTCGCTAGGGCTTTCCGCAAGATATACCCTATTACATTGCCTACTCTGCTTCTCGGCCCGAGTATTTATAACTCCTGCAATGCTGAACCTGAGCAACACCCCTGAAATAATTTGTTGCAGCAACCTGTTTATGACTAATTTTTTTTCTTCACCATTTTCTGAATAGAATCCCGCCCATGAGCCGTCCCCGTTCCATCCGCCACCCAATTGACATTATCAGGTGGAACTTGATACGACTATGCAATAATCCCAACATCACACTTCTTTCCTGCCGTTCACTGTCACAACAGCTGCTGTGTGATGTCACTATACTTCAAATTTATCTGAGTTACCACCATTAATGCTGGCCTGATTTCGCCATCTTGTAGGCTGGGCATCAGAAGCCACCCGTCTGATCGTTGTTTCCGTCCTTTGTAGTGCATAGCACGTACTCCTGTTGCTGCGTGCAGTCTCTCGCAAAATATGACTCGTTTCACCTAAATTCTATCACATTTTAGATTTGACCTCCACAAACCCGCTCAGGGAACTTTGCCAAAACCGTTCAACTTCATTAAGTTTTATTAAAGTCTTATTACAGCCACGAGAAATCAATTTGGTTTTACTATGGCAGTAAGAGGTGCCAATAGGTTTTAAATTTTAGTCAGTTTTATGAGAACTTACACAGCTTCTTTACAACGATCTTGAGATCTTGTCTTCTAAAATTCCTTTCACTCCTATCAAAGGTTTTATTTTCACTTTATGAACTCATAACATGCTGTTTGAAATGCCGTGCAGGACTCATTCAAATTATCTTATAATGGCCAGTCCAAAATGCATTTTAAAACCATTTTGCCTCCAGTAAATGCATTAAACGGCAATTTGGTATTGAGGGAAGTCACCAAATGATCAAATAGTTTTAAAGTTGCCATTGCGGAGATAAATTGGCTTTTTGGCAGAACTGTGATTTTTTCCAATCACCATATTGAAATAAAAGAAGCATTGAAATTTGGAAATACACCAAATATTAAATGTAATGCAAATGAACTGTAGATCAGAGACCAATTTTGGAATTCACCTTATTGAATTCTATAAATTTTAAGGAAATTCATGATAAATTTATCGAATATATTTGTTTCAATTTGGTTGTTTTGGATGAAAACTCGTATAATCTCCGAGGCGCATGTATTTTCGGCTCTTATCCTGCCAATATTCACCACAAAATAAAATACGCATATGATTTGAAGCATGGTTCGCTATTAAAAAAAATACTAAATTTGTTTTGGATATTTTCCTTTCAAACAAAATTTACCGCAACACTAGAACTTTTTTCATAGATATTATTTACTGTTAAATGAATCAGAAGAGCAGAGAATCGAACAAATCAGAACAACAAAAACCAACCACGGTACCACCATGAAGTTTGACAGCTGTGGCCATTTGGTCCTATGCGGGTTTTGATGACAGCCAACTGGTTTTATGAAGGTTCTCAAGTGGTCATAGCATCTTTTACTAGAACATTTTCTAAATCTTTATGGTCTTGTCAAGGTTGTATTAATTTGTTTTCCGAACCGTATATAATGTGGGCCACTGTGTACACATTTTGGCTTTAAAGATGCCTAGGGAGGAGATGGTAGACAAAACAGTGTTGAATGTAGTTTTATCAACAAAGCCGTGAAGAGTGCTATAGTGCTGGAATAAAACTAAAATTGTTACTTGGACGGTATCCAAATCCCAAGCACTTGAAACACCTCTGCCTGTTGACTAGCGACAGTCAACTGACATTTCGATCATCCAACCTTCATTTTACATACCTCCAGGGCCTTGTAAGCAGCAGTTACTGGCAGACGAATCGTCGCTTTTTGTGTGCCTCCTTAGTCAGACCATCATTTGCACCTTGCTTAGGTTGCTCTGTGTTTTTATTTCACTACTCAGCTCCTTAGCTGTACTACTAAACTCCTCTTCTCTACCAGATTCCTTCAAACAATAACAGTCTCCGGATATAAGGCTTTCACTTCTGCCACCTGACCCAGTGATTTAGTTATGCAAAACTGAATTGCCGTGCTGTCAATCGTCGGGTCTTCGTTCAGCTCAGCGCCCTTCTCTCACCACTTTCTAGCCCGTATGTTGTAGAATCGCTAGATTGGACGAAATTCTTGGAGTCATGGAAACTGGGTTGTTTTCCACCCCCACTGACTTTCCTTTCGTATGCTTTTCCAGTGTTAGAGCATGGGCAGCTTTAGCTGTTCCCAAGCGCATTCAGCTCTCACGATCATTCTCTTTTTAAGCTGAAAAAAGGGCGTTTTCGATCCTTGCGATACTAAGCTTATGGACCTTGCTCTTAATGTCCAGGTAATTGTGGAGCTCTTCGTCTTCTTTTCATTAAAGAAAGTGAACACCTGTTTATCAATGGTTTAGGAATCCTGGAAAGTGTTTAGTGGGATACCTGTAACTAGAAGATGAGAAGAAAGATTAGTTGTTCGGACCTGTCTCTTCACACTATGTAGGGCACTTTCGCTGCATGCTGCATCCATTTATGCTGCATCTATATCTTCGCCCAAGCAATGACTGGAGCCGTAAGACCAGTAGGATCCCACAACTGAGCAATAAAGGAGTACACTTTGCGCCGAATCCAAGTGAGACGCGACACGTCGATGTTCAGCAGATGCGGCCCTGGATGCCAACTGAATTCTAGTGTGGTCACCTGCTCCTGATCGAAGTTCACAGCAGACGATGTTCCCAGTTCTTCAGCAATCGACCCTGCCAGAACACTTTGCTTATTTGACACCCATTTTCGCAGTTTGAATCCACTTTTGGACATCAACTACTCCAGTTCTTGCCGTAGCAAGATAGGTTCTTCTTCTGAGTCAGCACCTCCGATGAAGTCGTCTATGTATTTAAAGGGCCATTTGAGCTCGTGGATACTGATTCCCTTCGTCATGAGCCAGCTGTTGCGAGCATCTTGCTGCAAGGTACAGAGATGGGGCTAATCCAAAAGTAACTCTTGTCACCTTGTTCGTTGCAATTTGATCCGATGGCAAGAATCTCCATAGAATCTGCAACAGAGCAGTGTCGTCCGGGTGTATAAACACCTGCAGATACATCTTCTCGATGTCCCCAATCAGTGCGACCAGATATTTCAGAAAGCGAAGAATCAGATCGAAGAACGTGTCTTGGATAATCAGACCCGTCATTAGCGCATCGTTCAGGGAGTGGTTTGATGACGAACTGGAATTTCGTGGTCACACTCCCTTCTTTAAATACTGGATGGTGAGGCAAGTTCATCGCAATTCAACGCCTCCTGCGTATCCTCAAGTGATGCTGGTCCAAAAACGTTTACAGTGCTTTGTTGTTACGCTTACGTAATTCATGGTCCTTGCCCAGTCGCTGTTCGAAGATGTCTTCGTACTGCCACATCCTTCGATTCACCTACCATTTGCTTGAATCCGATTTCCCATTTGCTTCGGCAGCCGCACGACGTATCGTCCCGTCGAATCACGAGAGAAAGTTATTTGAAAATGCTCTTCGCCATCCTGTTCTAAATTTTGGTACATCCTGTATTAAATACAAAATTAATTTTCTGTTGAAATTTTCTTCGATCGTCCAGAAACGTTCGATCTTATATTCCAAAGTTGGCATAGTTCGCTGTGCATGGTTTTCCGAAAAGTTGTCGTTTCAAAAATTGGAAAAAGCCTTGAAGCGTGCTAAATCTGCAATGTTCAAGATTGTTAAGAAGTTTGGAGAAACGTTTTCTCTTGAAGATTTACCGGAATGTGGAAGCATTAACCATGTTCTGTATGTGAAATTGCCAAAAAGGGGACATTAATGGCGGAACTGTGCTGGATATCAAAAAACGTAACAATTTATGTACCTACAAGAAGCGGAATGCACCCAAAAGGACGGATTCACAGAGAGCTTCTTCGAAAATACAATCACAAAATTTGCATGACATTTTCCTCCAAAAGTCGAACCGGTTCAGTTTCATGGACGACGAGACGTACTTCAAATTGGATACCAGTACACTTCCGAGACCACAATTTTTCAACGCTGAGCCGAGGATAGATGTGCTTAATGAACCCGAACCGAAAAATTTGGGAAAAAGGTTTTGGTGTGGCAAGTCGTTTGCTCCTGTGGCTTGAACAGTTCTTCATATTTCACAACTGGCACAAAAACACGATGAAAATTACAGAAAACAATGCATCAAAAAACGACTTCCATGCATCTACCTAAAACATCCGGATCCTGAATTTTTTTTGGCTGGATTTGGCATTTTATGAATATGCTTCTGCTACGAAAAAGTCAACTTTGTCGAAAAATGCCCAAATCTCCCAAACTGTCCTGGACTGCGTCCTATCGACAGATACCGGGCAATCATTAAGTGACACCTTTATAAACGAATGAAGCTGGTCAAAGGAGGAGTTAATCCAAAACACATACACTACAGTATCTATGAGCCATTGCCTTTCAATCAATGTAAATAAAATATGAACTGCCAATAAGGAATGAATGTAGTTCCAATTTATATAAGAACTCATTGGACACGGTTTAAATATATAAAGGCTGGAACGGACAAAAATTGGTCAAGAATGATCATGTGCACATTGATTAGTTTATTATATAAATGATCAATCATTATTTCTTTTTTAAGTTCAACGTCTACAAAACACAGGGAAATTATTTGATTGGGCTTCCGATTTTCCAAATGCGAACTGTCGGACTTTACGTTTCACACCTTCCATTAAGTTTTGTACCGCTGTTATGTCCACCTTATTTGATGCTGAACGCCAATTTGACATGAACTGTTTTTCTCTTCCAACTATTTTTTAAATTCTTTTGAGGTCTCTCTTCACGACTGCCCAACATTTTTCAATTGAGCACAGTTCGGGCGAGTTCGAAGGATTTTTCTCCTTGGGTGCACACAATTGGTCACAAAACTTCTTCTTCTTAGCCCACCAATCGTCTGTCAAACCAAGTATTTTTTTGGGAACTTTAACATTTTTTTTCTGCTTAAGCTTATCATCAACCTTTCCTTTTCCGGTACACAGATAAAATATTGAATTTTCTGCGCTATCTAATGAACATAAAGGAAATGCTGGATTTGGCAGAAATTAACGGGGTGTATTATGTAAACGTAAGCCAGTTAACGCCTGAATCAAGCCTGTCGTATGAAAGATTGTAAACATTGTTGTATGACACATGAAAGATTCCAACCAATTTCGTTGTTTACGCCTCTTTTGGCATGGAATTCAACGAGGGTAAATTTTAGCGATTCTTAAAATTAATTATTTCTTTCTGTGTAGCCGTATAAAACTATTGACCTGTGAGCTGCTTGAAATCAGCATTGATGAATGTTTCATCGTGCATTAGGACGCAATAAAACTTGGTCAGCAAACTCGTGCACAACTTATGCGCTCTTCCTTTGGCTTTTGTGTATTGCTTATCATCTCGATTTGGTGCACTGTAACCTTATAAAGGGTGTCCACGATGAAATTGCCACACTATGAAATTGCTCTAACTTTTTAACCGTTGGGTAGAATTTAATGAAAATTTGGGTGGATTTAGTTCATCGTGCATTAATTACATCCAGCAAGTCCTGTGATTAAAACTCGCGGAAATGGAGTCGAAAGAACAGCTCGTGCGTGATAAAATCTTGCGCATTCAGCACGAGAACAAGGATCTCTCGCATCGTTCCATCGCTAAAACGTTGGGAATCGCGAATTCCACGGTGTAGCGAATGATTAAGCGGTTCGAGGAACGGTTGACCACCGATCGGAAGCCCAGAAGTGAAGGAAAAAGTATTCCGTACAACACCAAAAATCACAACCGCGTAGTTGGGGCCTTCAACCGAAATCCGAACGCCTCCCGTTCGGGATGTGGCTAAGAAGCTGCACCTAAGCCGAAGTTTTGTCCAGAAGGCCAAAACTAAGGCGTGGGCTTCGAACGTTCAAGGTACAAAAGGCCCCTAATCGCGACGAGAAGCAGAACAAGTCCGCCAAAACCCGTGCCAGGAAGTTGTACCTCAACATGCTGACGAAAGTTGAATGCTGCATCATGGACGACGAAACATATGTGAAGGCCGACTTCAAACAGATCCCCGGCAACCTGTTTTTCACGGCCAAGGATAAGTTCAGCGTTCCGGAGCATGTCCGCACTCAGAAAATGTCCAAATTTGCGAAGAAATTCCTGGTTTGGCAAGCCATCTGCACGTGCGGAAGCGGAGTGCACCTTTCGTGACCAGGACACGATGAACGGACAGGTGTACATAAAAAGAGTGCCTCCAGAAGCGGCTGCTTCCTCTCCTGAAGACCCACAACGTCCCAACAATCTTCTGGCCGGATTTGGCCTCGTGCCACTACTCAAGGACGTGCTGAAGTTGTATGCGGACAATAAGGTCGATTTCGTGCCGAAAATGTTCAACCCTCCCAACACTCCGTAGCTCCGCCCCATCGAGAAGTACTGGGCGATTATGAAGCAGCACCTTCTTAAACAACCTAAGGTAGTGAAGACAGTCGAGGAACTGAAGAAAGTATGGGTTTACATGCCAAAAACGGTTGATTCACAGGTTGTGCAGAATCTTATGGCCGGGGTTAAGGCCAAGGTGCGGGCATTTGCGTATGGACTGTAAATAAAATACGTGTAAAATGGTAAAATGAAGTTTAATAGTTATTTCTCAATCCCTGAAAATTTGATGGCAATCGGATGAAAACTCGAATTTTGCGAATCAATTTTGTGTGTGGCAATTTCATTGTGGACACCCTTTATTTTGACAGTCCGGCTCGTTTCTTTGCTTTTTGCACTTTTGTGTGGGACATTCCCAATTTGCTTCCGATATGTCTGATGGGACGGTTGGGATTGCGCTTGAAAATGCTGGCCACTATTCCTCCGGTCACTGTGACTTTTTGGTTTCAGTTTCTTCCTGATCCCAGCTTCCTGGCAGTCCCCAGACGTTCTCGGAACACTTTAAAACCACGGTTGATTTGGCAATATTAAGGGTTTAGATGTTGGATTTTGCTTATGCGCATGCAAAATTTTGTTACGCTGCTCTTCTTGCTTAGACGCGATTTTGACAACTGAATATAAAATGGCAAAAACAAAATAGAGTCAACATTCCCATTCACCTACGAAATGAAGGGTGTTCAAGTTTTTTAAATGCACGATTAAAAAAACTGCATCATATTTGAGTCGTCCAAGTTTTGACGGTTCCATCCTTTACGTACTTGTTTTCAAGGTGCAAGTCGAGAACACAATAAGGAAACTGAAACTTGAGCTGACATCGACCTTAGTGCAAAGACTAGCTGGACGTTTTTTCTTCTGAGTATACAAACGTGGTGCATGAGAACAGCTCGTTCGATTGGTCAAAATAAATAGTATGAAAGGCTATTTGGGAGGCGATCATTAATACGGATGGCGAAACCTTGGAGAAGCAGAGGTGTTTATCAACTCCAGGCCAGATACCTCATATCCCTTCATATGAAAATCGAGTAAATCATTTTCGGTGAGTGGGTTATCCCTACGGCACCACTAGACAACCGATAAGTACTCAAAAGCAGTTCGTCTGCTACGAGTTCTGCAGATGATAGTTTAAAAAATATCTGGCAATGGTCGATGTACATATTTTGAAAATACCAAAGACCTCGCATATGACAATATGGCAATGATTGTTGACAAATCAGTGAGGAATTGTAGACAACTTATTCAAACAGACGTATCTGATTTTGTAAACAAAGATGTACCCAACAAACAAAGTAAATTTCTCAAAACTCTCAGCTCCCTCACCGAAAGTAGCATCACCATCAAGTTGGGAAACTGTTATTCCTTGTTGTGGTGGTCCTAGTTCAAGAATTTAACGTTTGAATCTTTCTTTCTCCCCATGTTTACAAAACCAGATACGTCTGTTTGAATAAGTTGTCGAGAATAATTATTAATGGCGGTGAGGAAAAAGTCACCCACAATAGTAACGTTTGCGTTCCGTTGACATAAATTTGACAGAAAACCTATGGAAAACTGTCAAATTCACGCAAATGTATCAATTGTTGGCCCGTCAGAAGGATTGAGTAGGTTTTCCCTGCTATGGCCCATTTCACTGTGACGTCACACCTCAGATTTGACAGGTACTGGTGACCTTGTGTTCAGACATTCGTGTATGAAAAACAAGGATGGGTAACACGACGGTTGTTGCAATCTCTTATACTCTCACGATGAAAAGTGAGGTTAATTTTTTTCATGCAATGCCCTATGGATAGAAGAGTTGATCAAGTAGGCGTACGCAGATCACCGGCTACTTCTCGAAAACCAAATGTCAAGCTGCCTGTTTTGGACGTCGTGGCTCAGATTCAGCAAAGTTAACGATTGGAGATCTGTTGTGTTTGTGTACGTGTAGTGTAGTAAATGTTCCGTTTTCTTAATATATACATAAACCCAACTATTTGAAAGCTTATATTTGAAATGTTCTTGATCAAATTGTTTAACCTAGAAAACATTTAGCACATTTGAGGTAGCAATATCCGGTCCCAGTATTTCCCCCCTTTTGAACGTAAATAATCTGCAGTTGTTACCTTTTCATCCTTTCAGATCACCACCAACGGCCTACCGAAAAAGCCGACCACGTTCTTCGGCGGCATCAAGGAGTGGTGCATCGCGTGGTGGCACTCGGGCCGGGAAGATTCCGACGACTACGGGTACGACGCCGAGGAGCCTTCGGATCTAGGGTATGCAACACCTGTATCCATAGAAACTCCCTTACCAAGCTCAGTTACCAGGTAGACCACCCGTGCCCCCGAACGGGACGAAACATGCTTCTTACTTAATTCGAAAATGATCAGTGTGACATTTGGATTTATGATTTTCATTTCCGTTTCCGTTTCATTGTTGTTTGGGTGTAGTTTCATTGTTTCATTTAGTAGATGTCCCGCTGATTCCCAACCTGGTCAAAATTAACACTAACTGATCCTATTTCTCTAGATGCACATCATTGAACGTCATCCGCGATCCCTACGGGACCACGGGCCGGGGCAACGTGGTCAGTATGATACCGGACATTTCACCGACGCCGATGCGGCCGACGTTGCCCCCGATGTCCCACCTGCAGGACATGCATGGACCAAGAGACTCACGCTCACTACCGAATAGCAACCGTCTGGGCTCCCGCTCGGTGAGTCAGGACTCTGTATATACGATTTTGATACGATTGCCACCGGAGGGGGGATCCGGCGATGAACGGGCACCCTCGATCAAAATGATTCAGGACGATGTGCCAATGTCGATGACGGTTCCACCTAGGCGGCCGCTTCCCTCGCGAGATTCGGACTATATCATTCCCGTTGGGCGAAGACAATCGACGGCTACAACGGACATCCGGCTTCCACTGACGACCAAAATCATCCCGAAGCCATTGTCCAAGCAACAGCAGATCCACCAGGCAAATATGCTGCAAACCGCGCGACAGGTAAAGAAGAAAAAGAAATCTCAGGAAAAGCGTCAAGAGACGAAGGCCGCCAAAACCTTGTCGGCCATTTTGCTGAGCTTTATCATCACGTGGACTCCGTACAACATTCTGGTGCTGCTGAAGCCGTTGACGGCCTGTACTCGGTGCATACCGCAGGAATTGTGGGATTTTTTCTACGCTTTGTGCTACATCAACTCGACTATCAATCCGGTGTGCTACGCGCTGTGTAATGCCTCGTTTCGGCGGACATACGTGCGGATTTTGACGTGCAAGTGGCACACCCGGAATCGGGAAGCGATGACCCGAGGCGTTTACAATTAGGTTTAAACAATGTTTTGTGAATTGCCCTGAGCAGAGATGGTTTGGTTTGAAATTCCTTGGTGCTTTCTCGAGGCACTGCACGGAGGGAACTGTGAGACTGTTTGATTGCTTGGTTGCTTGCTTGCTTCCGTCAGTAACAGGCTGTTATATCGACTGAACAAAACCATCCGTTTGATAGGGAAAAAAGCGACAGCGAATCGTCAAGATCCACTCAAACTCGGAAAAACAACAAAACAACCTCTTCTTCCTGCCCAATCTCGACTTCCTCCAGGAGAAAAGAGTACACTTGATGAAGAGTAAACTATTCCCACCAGCAACATTTTCTACTTTTTTTTCCTGTATCTGCCTGTCCAGAACATAGATTTTTTTGCTCGCACGTTCGTTGAATCTCACTCATATATGTGTATCTTTCATTCGGCTTGGCCAACGTGCAATTCTATCTAGGTGGAGTTATTTCCGTTAAAAATGCCAACTTGTCCGAAATATGAGTGAGATTTCGTGACCGTACATATGTATGAACAAAACCCTTTTTTTTTTCTTTTCGGAAGAAACATTGAAAAACACTCCTGAGTGGTGATGCTGGTGAATCAAGTGTTGGAAACGCGTTAACTGTAACAGACGAATTTCTGTTTTTTTTTGCCTCGCAGTCATTCACTGGCGTAGATGAAGAAAAGTGGTTCCAAGATTTCCCATTCGTAGCCAGTGAATCGAGATAGACGAGGGAAGAGCACAAAGAAGAACCCATTTCGTGTAAGTGTTTTTTGTGTGGCACTTCCGTTTCCGTAGAAAAGGGCCATTACAGGGGTGGGGGGGGGGAAGAGCTACCAGCAGCGCGAGGAATTATTATCTACCGCTGCCCGTTCGGTTAATTTGGATGAATGGATTCCCATCTGCCTAGGCGGGGGGTCTCTAACTTGTGGTTATGTTTACTACGTTTGGACGGAAATGACGGCACATTTCTCACGCAGTCAGCCATGTGCATCATTTTTGCGCTTCAATTTTGCGTCGGAAAATGGATCATCAGCCACGCCCGGTCTCAAATTAACACCGGGCATGACGTGACCATTCACGCTTCTCATTCAATATTTATGATACGTTGACACTTGCCTGTCAGCAGAACCTGCTGGGTGATGTGCCGATAGACGGTTGATGAGCCTCGGTGGTCGTTGCTCTCCCCAACCGGCCACCCGAATCAGATCGGTAATCTGCAAGCAATTAGTGAATGGAATGTGTACCCGGCATTCCTCCCCCTTTGGCCGTCAATACTAACAGGGAGGACTCAGTCACCGTAGAACTCGAAATTTCGGCACATGGCACAGGGAACGACACACTGCATTTGAATGAAATATTCATTCAAGAGATCGAAACTATCGGAATGGGACTTCAAAATGCGTATTTTATGGATCCACTTGTTGAGAAAGGTATAACGAACGCATGACGATGATGATAAGTGACGGGCGATAACCATTTTGTTCGTCCTCAGAAGAATAGGGTCCGGCAAGACGGGACGAATCAGATATATCTAGACTAACATTCAAAAAAAGCGGAAGAGCCAAAATGTAAACATATTATATTGTATAATATTTTAATAAAAGAATTTCAGAACAACTTATTTACATTGAAATTAAAAATCAATTATTCACAGAAAAATAAATTATGGCGTACTTCCGGATCACACATTGCTCTAAATGTTCTGCTGTTCTGCCACTTTTTTTTCAGTTAGCTTAAAGCCTGACAAACAGTTTGATATTTTGGGTAAATATTGTTCTAATCATCGTACACTTATGTCGACTTGAGGTCGAAGTATACGTTTACAGATTTAATGCGTAAATATAACTTTCTTTATCAAAACTTTAAAATAACAATTACGCCTTAATCACAAAACAGAAGTCATTTCTTTCGCCCGTTAAAATGTTAAATTATAATTATGCCGTGGACATAATGTTGTTGATTTCCATAGATTGTTGTAACGCCGTCGACAGTTTTTACCTGTTTTACTTGCTAAGGATAAGGGCTTATCGTGATTTCATCAAATGATTTTGCTTCGCGTTGAAGAATACGAATTTATTTATTCATTTATTTAAGAAATTTATGACCTTTGTTCAGATAAACTCAGATTTCGTAACGGAGAGCCATGTTTTCCTCTTCTGTGTAGACAGCCGGATAATTATAAACGCCGTATATCAGTCTTAGGATGGCAAGAAAGTTCACGCTTTTCTCAACTTTTCTTCCGTTTCCTTCACGGTCACGATTGATCCAGCCCTCAGGTCTCCTTATTTGATGTCGCAGCTTTGATTTTATCGCGTTGTGTATGTCCATGACTGTGAAAAATGATTAGGAATCCGCCATTCAATTATTACAAGGAGAAAATTTTCATTCGATTGAATCACTCACCTCTGCTTTTTTTTAGTAGTACCTAGGCTCATCCAATTAGTACTTCTTCAAAAACTGACGAATTTAAAAATTGGATCGTAATTCCTCGCCACCTGATTAGTGTGACTGCAGAGCGTAGGCGTAGTAACGAACAAGTTGCCAGAGTGTCATAATTTATCGGCGAGTTTCCAGTGCTGGCAGTTTAACAGGTGAAAAACCTAAGCCATAATAAAACTCTAAAAATTAACAATTTTGGTTAATTTTGGTTTATATCAAGCTTTCTCAATCAAACATATATCTGCATTTATTGAGTAAAAAGGTTAAGTACCGCATTATTTTACAAAATGTGAGCAAAATCTATGGTTTATTGGAGCTTTCTATGGAAAATAGGATTTGATTTTCATATACCATTTTGGCCTGCCGTTTTCTTGGTTTCGTGATTTTGATTCACGCAAATAAAAGCAGTAGAAACTACCATTTCAAGGGTTAAATTAAGCGCAAACACCAACAATTTTATCTGATCATACATGCGTTTGATTTTACCATGCTTGAGATTAGATCAACTATGCCCAGGTAATCAATAAGCAAACCGTCCAAACCGTCTTTACGGCAGCCTATCAAGCAATTAGGTCACCTCAATTGCAACATAAATGCCACTTTTGGCCCAATATACGTCTGTTTTACTGCATTGCTATGATAATGCTTCATTAATGCTATTTTGCATTTAAAATGCTTATTACAGGCTACAAGCATATAAAAAGCATTTAAAACCCAACCTTTCAACAGATAGCATTTACCCAGTCTTGGTGTATCAAAAAGGGCCTTAGCATTAATCCAGCAAAAGTAGTCATTGTACCTTTCACTAGGAAAAGGAAGTTTAGTCTAAAAGCGTTTCTGCTAGGAGGATTAAAGATCCATCTTAGTGAACAGGTTAAATACTTAGGAGTGATACTGGATGCCAAACTGAACTGGAATGCTCATCTTGAATGTGTGATCGGTAAGGCAACCAGTGCTTTCTGGATTTGCTCAAAAACATTTGGCAGAAAATGGGGTCTAAGACCAAAAATGATAATGTGGATTTATACATCGATAATACGTCCAAAAGTATCGTATGCTTCTCTTGTGTGGTGGCCAAAAACAAAAGAGGCTACTGCACATAAAAAGCTTACAAAACTTCAACGGCTAGTATCCATTGCGGGAGCGATGCATAGCACTCCATTAAATGCGTTGAATTCAATTCTAAATCTGCTGCCTTTGCACGAATACGTGCAACTAGAAGCGGAAAAGAGTTCAAACTTAAACGGTTGAAAACTTTCATGTCTGGTGACTTAGTCGGTCACCTGAGCATTTCACAAAGCTTTCAAAATGGGCCAGTGATGTATATGAATGGAGACTGGATGAAACCTGTGGAAAACCATGACATCCCTTACAAGATATGTGAAACGTCACGTGTAGATTGGGAAGTCGGAGGTCCCACTGTTCGTCATGGCTCCATAAAATTCTTCACAGATGGCTCAAAAATTGGAACAAAAACGGGAGCAGGAATCTTCGGCCCTGGGGTAGAAATCTCAGTGGCGATGGGAAACTATCCAACGGTTTTCCAAGCGGAAATCTTTGCTATAATAAAATGTGTTAACGTTTGTCTGAAGTGAAAATATAGATATGCAAATATTTGTATTTTTACTGTCAGCCAAGCGGCACTCAAAGCGTTAGGTAATTATAAATGTACATCCAAACTTGTCTGGGAATGCATTCTTTCATTGCGAAAGGTATGCCAAGAGAACTCGGCAAATTTATTCTGGGTTCCGGGACACTGTGGCATTGAAGGCAATGAAAGGGCAGACGAGCTTGCTAAACAAGGTTCAAATGCACAGTTTGTTGGCCCAGAACCATTCTGCGGTATGTCATACTATACCATAAAAATGGAATTAAAATCTTGGGAAGAGCAAAGGGTGATGACCAATTGGTTGGTCACCACAAAGTGTGTTCAATCAAAAAGGTTTATAATTCCAAATGTTACAAGTAGTAAAAAGCATTTGGAGCTCAATAAGAGAGTTCTTTGTACCTATACTGCCTTAGTAACCGGATATTGCCTGAGTAAATATCATTTGGAAAACATTGGCCAGGTTCAGAATAATATCTGTCGTTTCTGTACCAAGGAACGTGAAACCTCGGAACATCTGCTTTGTACAAGAGCAGACTTAAATTTCTGTACAGTGGCTATATGCAACCTAAAGAAATTCGGACTGCAAATCCTGGAATGGTGGTGGGTTTTATAAACTCAATTTTGCCTGACTGGGAGACGCGTCTTAGGCTGGTCACTTGACAAATGGTGATCTAGCTTTAAGATGCGAATTAGTATAGTAAACAGGGGTACACCATTAAATTTCAACTCAGTGGACACAGTGGTTCTACGCCCCAATTAAAAAAACATATAACATTCAAGATGTTCTTATAATGCGAATATAATGCTTGTAACATCTGAACTTCAGATTAAGGGTTGATTTACTGCATTTGCTAATGCTTATTGATAACCTGGGTGGTGCGGCTGATATCAATATGAGGTCTATCAAATAATTGACAAATAATAAAGGTTGAACCATAAACGTAGTAAATTTGACTGAAATTTTATGGTAATTTTGAAGATAGGCATAGTCGGGTAAAATGGTGGTTTTTAATTACAAGATTCTTTTCTGTGTATAATTGCTTTCACTATCATTAACCCAGTATCCGGAAGGAATCCAGTCGTTGAAGGAATACCAGTTTATTTATTTTTTGCGATTCACATTACTGGCAATATTTAATAAGAACTATCTACTAAGTCACTGGGTAGTCCTAATCTAGCGTGCAGACAAAATATATACAAACTCCTCAGCAGTGTTAAATATAAGAAGTCGGTTATATCAGGGTATAACTGCAAGATTGACGTAGGACCGCGTTGGTGTGTTCCTTCTTATAAAATTTTCTACATACTGAGCCATTGCTCTTTCGAATTTACCTCTATCGACTTAATGCCTCAAACAATCCCAAATATACTATTTGTTATAATATGCAATGGTTGTTAAGGATAAATCGCGAACATTTCCCTTAAACACACGTATCAAACATGGAACAAAACCTAATGAAATAAAAGGGGAAAACCATTTGAACCATTTGTCACCCGTTTTTGAAGACCAGGAAATGCAAAACCATATTTTCAACCATTTCTTATGCAGATTTGTATGGGAACAAAAGTAGGTGATTTTTAAGTAAAGAGTTGAACTTCTTATACTAATAGCATTTACCTAAAAAACTTAACCAAAAACATTTGTAAGTTTTCCCTAGCAAATAGTGCATAAATGAAGTCATTTTGTTCAGACAAACAAGAGTTATTAGCATTCAAAAACCTTTCACTTTTGCGTAACGCTCTCATTCATCAACATTTTGAAATGACACCCGGTATAGAAAAAAGAAACGTAGTCCTACGTTCAAAAGTACGTCAAAGTTCACTATGACTCGTGAACTTAACGCTTGTTGTATACTGTTGTTTTGGAGTTTTGAAGGACATTTGCACCACTAATAATCCTCCATCTTTTATCGTGATTTTTTTTAAAAGGGGTCCTTCTGGGATTTGAGCCACTGAGAATTATCCCGAGAGTCAAATGACGTTTGTCACTTGATGAATTCAATCACCTGCAGGTGACTTTTCTTACTTTACCAAGTGACAAACGTCACTGCGACTCTCGGAATTACCCGATTTCATCAGCATATTCAATCAGATATAGTCAAAATTATTTTTTTTTTCTACACAAATATTATACATTGTTGCTTTTATTAAGCGTAGTGTTACATGATGTCATTCTGGACTAAATTTGAAGTGAAAACGTGACTGGTACGCAGTTGTTTATGACTACCAAAAACGTGATTTTTATTTTATTTTATATTATGTATGGATGGTATTCAATGGACTCTCTTTTGGTACTAACAAATTAGTGATCTATCTACCGGCAGAAATGGAAAGTTCTTATTATTGATCATTAAGTCGTTGAAATAATTATGTTTTCTACTCCATAGAACGAAAATGGAAGATTGAATCGAAGTTGTGCTCTAACATGTGTAATTTTGATGCAATGTCAATCTTTCAGAACATGAAAAAAAACAAATAATTTTCCTTCCTCGAAGCATAGTCGAATTACTGTGTTGTCCCAAACAATAGAAACTATCAAGTCTGTGACAATCGGGACGAGATGTAATACCAAAACTGTCAGATGTTATGTTATGTTTTTTGTAGCAGATGATACTTACATTATAATACACATAAAGACCAAAACCGTCACTTTCTATCGACTCCATATTGTTGATTTACGATTCTCTTTGGTTGGATGCAATTTGATTTTTTTTCCATGGCCTGCTACAGAGAACTTTTATTCTAGGGCATCTAGGAACTGTTCAAACAAGTCGATCATTTCACAGTTGATGGATGATAAATTTCTTCATCCTTTGAGTACACAGCTCAATTTCTGGAAGTTTTGTTGTTGGTGCGGTTTTGCAGAACCCTGACCAATTGGAGCCTTGCACGTTCTAACGACACCTAGGCAGCGTTCATGTGCATGTGATGATCAAATCATAACTAATGTCAAAACGCGATGAGTTTTGTTAACATTCTATATTGAAATTACTATTTTTCACGAAAATAAGCCCATTAGAGAAACAAATTAGCTAGAGAACAGGTTTTTCATCGTGCTGGATATATTTTTAAGGAACATTTTTAGGGAGAATTTTTACACAATCACCAAGAACAATGTATTGTAGCAAATTTTAATTCTCTCCTTTGTATGTCATTTTATTCTCTGGAAATGATTGCAAACTCCATAAATTAAAGTTACTGTTTGTGCGATAATGAAACTAGTACGAGAATCCTTACCAATTTAAGAATCTTCATCTGTTCACTAGTTTGTATTTCCATTCACAGAGTTCGCATGTGATGCAATAGTTTTATTGCACTCTCGTTTCATATTACTCGATTTTTGAGTACAATTGTATACTATCTCTTTTTTTTCTCTCGGAAATGTTACTAAATTTTCACAAAAAGTGGACCTACTTAATATTATGAGTAGATCCACTTTTTACAAAACATGAGTAACATTTCCGCCAGCGAAAAAGAGATAGTAAACAGTTGTACTCAAAAATTGAGTGAAATGAAACGGGAGTGTGCATGACGCAAATTTTGACAGCAATTAGCTTGAAACGCTAAGAAAAAAGAAGAAGCTCCCTTCTAATAGAATTTTTCCCCTTTAATTCATCTTTTTAATTGAAAATATAACACTTCAGTTTCCATCGCAACACTCCATCCATCGATGAAAATAGTGCCCAAGTTCCAAACAGAGAGAAACCATAGCATCAGCTGTTCGAACTGAAACAATACTGGATCACATTCGCTAATCTCTTTCAACTGCATATCGCTGGCAACAGTGTTGCCCGATGTTGACCGCTTGGTCACAAGCCGCAGAAGAATTAACTTTTTTTTTTTAATTAAATTACCGTTCCCTGGAGGTTTCTCCCCGCGCTGCTGCTACGGACAGATGACAATCATCATCCTGGTGATGCGTGCCCCTCGGATTCGATCATCACATAGCTTGGACAAAGCTGGGAAACTGATGATGATGATGATAGCCATGACCGCCATCGTCCGGTGCATGTGTTGGTGTGATGGGTGATGGTTTTCCATCGTGGTCACTTCCGCTACGTGGTTAATTAAGATTAATGACTCCAATTTACGCCGTGACGAGATACAACGGCAATATGGAGCGAGACTGGACTCCGATACCGCCCAGTTGATCCTGTTTGGCTTAGTTCACATAAAGCTCTGGTAATAATAAATTTTCTTGACTCGAAACATGGATCGCAGTTTAGAACCAATCAAGAAGGGATTCATCCCTAAATAGCTAAGGACACTCCACCGAAGAATACAAGGGATCTCTTGCGTTGATTAGATTAGTTCTGTTTCGTTGTTGTAAATTGTACAGGAGAAACATGTTCCCAGAACTTCCACGAAACTTAGTTGGATCCTTTTCATCATCAACCATCCTCCCACCACAACCACTAAACACAGTTTGCTCATCACTACGGGTGTAAATCCGTCCCATCATTGTATCCCCAAGCCAAGCAAGTGCCTTTTTCGAAAAAACGCTTGTCACGTTTCACTGGCAAAAGTTGGGTCCAACATCGCGCCCACTCCGCATCACGCAAACAGAGCGTCAACGAAAGGCGATTAGTGTCCGTAAAAGGATACTGATTAGATTGGCCAAACTCCTGTCGAGCTTCACTCTCTGCTGGGAGTCAATCATGGAACTGCCGCCGATTCGATTGTTCTCACGGCTTTGTACTTTTCCTGTCTCTACGTGATGAATTATTTTCAACGGGTCTGTCAGAGCTACTTTCAGCAAACACGCAAGCAAGCAATCAAACAAATCTCACTGCATCTGTATCAAAATACAAAAAAAAAGGGAAACTCAAAAGTGAGATTAAATTTAATTTCTAGTCCTAATGCAGAGAATTTAAAACTAGGAGAAAAAGAAATGAAGCGAACGAAAGATCTAAACTAAATAGGTAAGATGAGTGTGTAGTGAAATGGATAACTTCGATCCTCTGAAGTCGTATATCACCTATCAGTGTACATGATAGATAAGCTAGTAGCAAAATCCTACCCGTAAGAAGAAATGAAAAACTTAAATAGAAACATCATTACTCGTAGGAAGCATACAGATACTGTTAGATTTAATAACGAAACACTAAATAGTTAGCCAGTAGGATTAACGTCTGATTATCGGTATCTGAGATTCAGTCTGTGTCGTTTTCCTGATTTTTCACCTCATCTATGAAACAAAAAGGCGATTGGTTGTTTTACGGCCTAAACACACATTACTTCGAATCATGAACTCATGAATTCAATCGCCTACCATCTGCTGTCACTCCCATGTTGATGTTTGTTTTTTTCTTTTGTTCGTCTCCGTGTGCTTGTGGATGTATCTTTATTGTTTTGTTTGTGCTAGCTTTAATGTTGTGTTGTTGATTGGAATTGTGTTTAAGTTGAAAGTTTTTTTTCCTGAGAAATAACAATCCATTCTTTGGTTAAAGTACTGTTTTTCAATTTCCTGGGGCGGTTGGAAGTGCATTAATGTAGCCGGATTTGCCAAAACATTTTTGGCTGATTTTATGCAAGTATAAGATTTAGTAAATGGCAAAATTCCAATGCCAATTACAACATTCAAAAATCTCAGTAACTACGATGTGTACTGAACTTAAAAAAAACACGGCCGTATTAGTAGAAAAATTTGAATTGGAAAACTATCAAAAAATTATTCACTTCATCACTGTAGAAAAACTAAATAAAAACAAACACTTTTTATGTTTTTCACTCTTTAATTTGAGTGTTAATTAAAATTAAGTATAAACAGTGATCAAGTGAAGTGTTAGTTTAAATTTCCCTTGATTTCCAAAAACGCCCAACAAACATCGGTGTTGAATTAGAGCTTGTTCAAACAAATTTGGAGAAGCTATTCAGCTATTCTAGAAGAAACTGCTGAATAGCTCTCCAAATTGCTGACAATCTAATTCAACACCGATATTTGTGGGCGATACCTGGTAACATCATCAAAAACAGTCAGTAGAAGAACAGCCCACAAAAAGACAAGATGTTCAGCAAACAGGATTATTTCGGCTAAAAACTCAACAATGTTCTGAAGCAGTTCATGTCCATTACTCAACATTTGCAGTGGGCTATTTTTGACGCGGTAAAGTCCAATGCCTCCAATTTTTTTCTAAAAATGTTGTGGTGTGGGCAACATTTAAGCCTGAATTTACTTTTTCAAGAATTAATTGCAGCTTTGTGGGATTTTATCGTGGAAATCGTCAAATATCTGGGCTTTTCAGAAAAATGGAGCCCATTTCAAGATTAGTCGTCCAAGATTTTGGAATATTTTTTAATTATCTTACGCATCACAAAGCCACTTTTATTTGATGTCACCCTGAGCTCCTGGCTCATATTTGAGCCAAATCGGTCAACAATTATCAATTTCCAGAGCTGTTTTCATTTTTTCCCGCTAGGTGGCTCTATATTGTTCGAGTACTGTCCAGAGATTATCATAGAAAATTCTATGTTCAACAACATTGTCGAAAAACGCAAGTTGTACTGAGTTTATTCTTAACAATCAATAACAGTTTACCGAAGTGATGTCTAACTAATGGTGGAAAGTGACCTTTTTCTGTCATACTCGATCGTTAATTACACAAATGGATTTGTACATCGGTGTGTTAGCCACCATCATTCAGACAATGACAATCTATTAATAACATCTTCAAGATGACACCGAAAGCTAAAACACACCTTTAGAACGTAATTCTGTGACATCGACTGCTATGTGCGCGTTATGAAAGACTTCACCCGAGCAAAGGATTATACCACATTGATAACAAGTTCTAATGCCAGGTTGTCATTTTTTGATCACTTAATATGTTATTATTCAGGCTGAATAAACAACAAAAACAACAGAATGAATAATAAAAAAAATACTCGTTGAATATCATAATAATAACTTATTTTGTTGTCACTGCTAACTACTTGATAAGAAATCCTGTATTGTAAGTAAATTTTTTGAAATAGTATCAAATTTTGTTATCAATTTGAAATCAAATTCTCATTCTAATAACTAAAAAAAAAAATATTTTGATTAAAAGCAAAATTTCTTGTTCAAATATGCTGGAAATATTTATAGTTTTACAATGCAACTTATAACGGTCATAAAAAATAGTTTGTTCAAAATGATAACATATAATAACAAAATTTGCCAACGGTGATAACTAAATTTGTTATGTGAAAACAGCGGAAATCAAAACGATAACTGGGATAACAGAACTTGTTACTTGTATGATATCAGCTTGTTATTTTCCTTTGCTAGGGCAGGGTCTTCACACATGAGTGAGATTTTTTGAAGGCTTGTGCTTGAACAAACGCCCAATTCTAATAATTCAACGGATTAAGGCCTGTACTCGAATAAACTGCACAAGACAAAAGTGTTCACCAAACATTTATTTTAAGTCGAATTTTCTTGAAACCTTGAGGGAATGAACTTATACATATGGATTATGTTCCAGCAAAATTCCTTCAATTTTCTTTGCATCACTGAAAGCCCGCACCGTTCCCTTAAGACCCCTCATTACATTTTGTGCAATGGTGGAGCCGACCTTACATCCATCCATTCTTTCTTCAATTCCAGCTCGTTCTTAAACACCTTGGACAATTTTCGAACTTTGGCCTTCATTATGGCCCTTAATCTTTCCACCGGACGAATCTCTGGTGAATTTGGGGGTTGGCGGTTTTGGTACAAAACCAACGTTATTGTCTCTGTACCAATCCAACGTCGATCGCGTATAATGGCATGATGCCAGGTCCGGCTAAAATAATGTCTCCGTGGGTCCGCAGGAAGGGCAACAGACGCTGCTGGAGGCACTCAGTCCGGTAAATTTCACTGTTGATGGTACCCGTTGTGATGTACGGTTTACTCAGTTACTGCATTGGCATATGGTCTGCCAGAGCAAGTATTATTTTGGCGAATTTGTCCACTTTCTTCTTCCTTATGTCTTCAGGAACATCAAAAAGTGATATTGGCTACGTAGAACTCCAGTCTCAGTTTCTGCTTTGCGTCTGCCTTGATGTAGGTTTCGTCATCCATACACATCGGTTTCATTAACCACTCTCGATACAACTTCCTTGCGCGGGATTTGGCCGCCGTGTTGATCACGCCGCCTCGGTGCCTTGTGGACTTTGAATACACGAAGCCCAGCTCGTTTCATGGTTTGCTGAACGATCCAGGTGGAACACTTTGCCTTCAGAGCCGCGTCGCGAATCGAAAGGTTCGGATTACACTTGAAATAATCCAACATCATCCGGGCCTTCACAGGGTCAGCGGTCTTCGATTTTCTTCCACTTATGGCGCGCTGCTCGGTTGTGTGGGACTCCTTAAACAATTTTACCACCCGAGACACAGTTGTATGGATGATTCCCAGTTGTCTTCCGATCCATCTCATGGTCGCAGTCGGATTTTCCATGACGGCGCACAAAATTCTCCAGCGATTTTCTTCTTGTTTCGATGACATCTCAATACCCACTGAACCGATTGTTATGGAATTTTACACATGTTAACAATTCACTTTTGTTACTCGTAAACTAGTTATACCCAGATTTTCATCAATTTTTACCCACGGGTGAAAACGTTACACATGGATAAAAATGGTGCATTTTTTTCGAGTACAGGCCTTAACGTCCGCACTGCTAGAGAGGCACACATCTTAAGGTTCAAACTTCATATTTTCCATCAGCTTACGTTGAACCCGATTTGACGATATCCATCCTGCTGTAGGACAACGTACTGATCCTCAGAGCAGTTGACCTTCACACAGGGAAGCACTTGGTCCTTCAAAATACCGATATACACTTCGGAATTGATGTTTACACGAGCATAAATGAAAACAAGCGACATTTTCAAACCGTTGAATGACATCAAGCTTAACAACATGACACAAGTTGGATGTTTAGTTTGGAACAAAAACTTTTCCGAAACATCTTTAAGTTTCTTCGACGAAATGAATGTATCTATGACACACAGCAGCGAGACACTTCTTCAACAAAAGAAGCAATTTTTTCGACCGAGTCACTTGTTTCTTAACCAGCTCTGCAATCAAGTGACGTTTCACGCTTGGCCTGAAAGATGCGTGCAAGCCTTTTTGATGATTTTCCGCATGGATTTTTCAAAAATGTTGGCTTCTTTGGTGGCTTTCCTGATGCAACGTAGCAGGTTGCGTGCAATCTTTGCACGGACCGATTTGATCACGTTTGCCGTACATACAAACCGCGGAACTCCACGTACCGATTTTCGCCGCTTAGAATTATCCTGTGGAAATTTTCTGATACGATAGACTGTGGCCAAATGATATCCTGCCACTTTAACAATCTCCTTCAGCGTCTGCTGGGTGCCAAGTATCACTTTCATCATAATCACTCTCTGATATACATTTTTACCAATTTGTAATAAAACAATTCCAACGTTCTAATGCAGTACTTGAAAGTAGACAAAAATAAGTACACTGTCAACAAAAATTAGTCATAAGTCGCACAAATTAACCCAATAATAACGTTTAATCATTTTCGCACTTATTTGTCCTGCCGCACCCTGTACAATAAATTGATCAGAAATCATTAAAAGTACGCCAAATTAGATTAAGAAATCGGATTTGTTTCTGTTTTTTTTCAAACGTCGTTCTATCAGTTGTGTTTTGCAAAACAGGCGACGGTAGCACACAATGCTATAAGTGAAATTAGTAAGTAGTAAAAAGCGATGCAACGAGAGTATTCACAAGCGATCTCTGTTTACAGATGGTCACTGATTCAAGGTCAGGTTTTCTGGTTTGTTTACATCAAAGAAAAGCTAAAATCCAAAAGATTCCCCTCACATATTAAAGTATAGCTCGAAAAAGTACACTAAGGTTTTTTTTTGCACAAGGGATACGGTCCACTTTTAGTATCGAAAAAAAGACTAAATAGAGTTGATAAATTAGCATGCTTTTACATTTTATATTGCTTAGATTTTTTTTGTATGCGTTACCTTTCCACGCAATGGTTAAAATACAGTTTTTAAAATTTTGAGTATTTACACCAGAAATTGTGAATTTTTTGAAAAACTGCCATATGATTACTTTTGGCTCAAAACGGAAAATGTGATTTGAATGAGGTCGATATGTTGTTTCGTTCTGGAGTTATAGCCGAAAAGAACCCGTGTAAAAAAAACCGTGCAAAAAAAACATTAGTGTAGTGTGAATTTCTATTCAATATCCTGCATACAAACAAAGCGTCACAAAACATACAAATTTGCGTTCCTGCTACTTTCTTCTGTTTTGGTACGAAGGAATATGACATTTTGACTATTTTGACTTCATCGTCGACCTGGTTGGTTGTCATTTTACTGAAATTAACATCTCTTACAATCAAACGTCAAAAGATTCATTGTTTGTAAACAATATCGAACGCACAGATAAAAAGAAACATAAAGGGAATGCTAGATTTGGCAGAAAAAAAAAGGATATTTCCAAGGATCCCCCGCAGCACACTTTTCTCCAGTGCTATTTTTTAAGTGCGTCTACAAGCGTTGCAAAGTTCCCGTAAGCTGCGATGTATTGACAGTTCAAATTTTTAGTTTTGGCTGTGCCGGGCTATTAACCAATGCATATTGGAAAGATTGCAAAGTTCTTATTTCTAAAAGCTCAACTGTCAAAAGTGTTCCTTAGTGTTACCATTACTGAATTTATGTCACATAAGCTGTTATTTATGCAAGGGCCTCAGATAGCGTAGTCGGTAAGCGCACGGTCCACCAAGCCGGTCTACCAAGTTCGATCCCCCACGGGTCTAGGAATATATCGGGTTGGAAAATTTCTCGACTTCCCTGGGCATTGAGTATAGTTGTATAAAAGAAATTCATGCATTGATGTTGGCATAGAAAGCTCTCAATTAATAACTGTGGAATTGCATTTAGAATACTAAGTTGAGAAGCAGACAAAAGCTCGTATGAAATAAATCCAGGAAGAAGAAGAGTGCCAGAGTTCGGATAATTTTGCGGAATTCTGGCGAACTTCCGGAAATTCGGCTTATATTTTCTGAAGTTCTGCTAGCTAGTTTTTTTCGTTTATGCTGAATGAAATATTTTAAAGCTCTGCGTACACCTTGAGTCCTCCCTAAGCTCTGTTGGTACAGGTACAGATACAAAGCAATACCAGTTGACTGGAGTTGACTGGGTACGATTCGGTGTAGGAATTTTTCGTTAAGGAAAAAGGAAAACTCCCTGGACACAGGGTAAGGCAAAAATGGTACCTGACATCGAAAGCTCTTGATTAGTAACTGTGGGAGTTTTTTTAGAACACTGACTTGAGAGCAATCAATTAGCGAATTTGAATGCAATAATCTTGAAATGCTAGAAGAAGAAAGAAGTTACTTTGTTAAAATTGTACTTTTGCTTATATAAAGTGAAATTATTTTTCAAGTTTCTTGAATTTTACTGTTTTTTTTTACAATGAACATGGCGTTTGAACTTTTTTGGAGGGATATATGTCTCTCCATTTTCGGAAATTTCTTCGAACTCACATGGAAACTTCTTCGATCTACTCTGCGGAGTTTTTTCTTAAGGACCTTTATTGGATTTCTCAAAAAGTTCCTTAATCTACTTTAAGAAATTTCATAAACTTCTTTGAGTTGGAGGTCTGCAAACTTTGCTAAAGTTCTGTAAGTTCTGTGCAGTTTAGGACTCATTCATATTATCTTATTATGGTCAGTTGAAAATGCATTTTAAAACCATTTTGCCTCCAGTAAATGCAGTAAATGGCAAATTGGCATCAAGTAACAAGGTTAGTAAAAAAGTCAGTATAGTTTCCCATCAATACACTTAGTCCAACGATCTTCCATCTTTATTGTCCCACCACGGAAGTGACATTCTGGAAGAACTGCAAAATACTCCTCTACGACGGCTATAACCTTTTCGGTTGATAAAAAACACTTGTCACGAAGGATTTTATTTTAGGTGTGAGAACAGCCAGAAGTCAAAGGGAGCTAAATTTGGCGACTAGGGTGGATGCTGCCACAGTTTGTACTGCAATTCACTGATTTTCACAATGGATTTTTTGAGCTGTGTGAGCAGATGCATTGTCTTGATGAAAAATGTTTTGTTTCTTTTTGCAAACCGAGTCTTTTTCACATTTTTTTTTCTTCCAACTGCTCCAAAAGGTCTTAATAATAATCCTAGTTGATTGTCTTACCAGCTTGGAGATACTCGGCTTGGAGATACTTTATCAATAAAATTGCTTTTGCATCCCAAAAAACTAACGCCAACACCTTGTTAGCCGATTTCTGGACATGAACTCGCTTCGGAGCCTGGATTGTGTAGATTCAAGATCATGGTAGTAGACCCAAATCTTAAGGGAAGGTCCATTAATTATGTTATGCAGTAAGGGGGGAGGGGAGGTTTGGGAAAACGTGACGATCCATACATAAAAATTTGAAGGTCTATACAAAAAACGTGACAAGAGGGGGGGGGTTATAAAATGTCACTTTTTGCGTGACGCAATTAATGGACGTTCCCTCAATAGAAATGAATCCATGCAGAAACTCCTTGAAAATCCATCAACACTAGTACGACCACGCTTTAACTCCAAAGCTCATCGGTGAACGGTTGGATATGAAGGAGAAGACTCCTTTAATACTTTCGTCATGTTCGCATGGATCTCAGTAGCTGATGAAGCTTCCACAACAAAGAATTTTATCACTGAACGATATTCGGATTCTTTCATTGTTTAAAAATACACTGACACATTCACTTCAAATGGCTTGTAAACAAAGATATAAATGGCGTTTGTGGTTTTAAAATGGCGAAAAACATGACCAAACACTTTTATAGTAGTCATTGCGACGATAAATCAGTTTTATAGCAAAACCGTGATGTTAAACAATCGCCATATTTACAAGAAATAATAGAAGTATGGATGAATAAATGCACCTAATTTTAAATTTAATGCAAATGAACTGTAGTTCACAGACCGATTCCGACAGTTTTGAAGGTAGCCTGAATAAATTCCATAAATTTTCAGGAAATTCATGAATAATTTATCAACTATAATTTTGTTAATTTTGCAAAATTTTCAGTTTAGCTAGAACTTTTTTCATAGATATTATTTACTGCCAAATGATTCAGAAGAGCAGAGAATCGAACAAGGCAGAACAACCAAAACTAACCACGATATCACAGTGGGGTTTGACAGATGTGGCTATTTGGCCGTTTGCTGGTTTTTATGACAGTCAATAGGTTTTATAAAGGTTTTCAAGTGGCCATAGCATCTTTCACTAGAACCGTTTAAAAGTGCGTACGGTCTTATAAAGATTTTATTAATAAGTTTTCGCAACCGTCTATAGAGTGGGCCACTTTATGCAAAGTTCGGCTTTACAGGAGGTGTTGGTGGACAAAACAGCTTTGAGTGTAATTAATTGGGTGCAATCTCTAGATGTCTTTAGTTCTGCAGGTTTGCCCAAGTTTGGTAAATTTAGTGAAACTCAGGACACATTATTACATTTCTACTAACTTTAATAAAGATCTGCAAAAATGGCTAAACTTTCACTTTGCTTAGGCTCATTTTCTGGCAGTTTTGCTGAAGCTTTATTATTATAGTTCCAGTTGAAAACCGGATTTATCGACTAGCGACAATCGATTTTACTCTCCTTCTGTACGTTATACCTAATGTCGGAAGTAATGCGCTGTATGGCGCATCTGATGCACTACAACAACAACAACTACAACTACAACGCGCTACTTCCAACATAAGGTACGATGTATGGATCGACAGTAAAATCGATTGTTCCTGGTCGATAGATTCGGGTTTCAACTGAAACGATAATAACTATGTGGATTTTTATGACCGTGTTGTTTTAATATGTTAAAACTATAAATTTGTTGTTGTTCTATGAACTTTACTTCAGATCTTCCAACCTTTATAAAGGTTTGCTGAATTTCTTTGCTAAAAAGGGATTAGATACTTAAATTTTTGCGAACTAGATGATGAAGTTCTTTGGTTATCGATGAAGTTCTGTGAACTTTTCTGGAGACTTGTGAACATTAAGCGTGAGTTGAAAAGGAAGGGATAACTGATCACCAAATGTTCATGATAATGATTATTTTTCACAGTTAATTACATACCTGTACAGATATTGACACTAGTACAACAAGTTGTTAAAAGAAACCTTACGTGCTTTATTTTTAATTCTTTTTAGGTGGATAATGCTGAAGAAATTTCTTTTCGATTCTTTACGTATCCGTTTCAGTAAACGGAATTTTGCATGGGTTTGGTATGGAAAAACAAATTTTTTTCGAACACGATACTTATCTTATTTGAAAAAATCAAAATAAGAAAGAAGGGCATGTTGAAACGGTATACAAAACAAAAGGTCCCACTGTTCTTACGAAAGAAATGGCATGTGTTGGAGATCCTATTTATCATGAAAGCATTAAGAGTTCAATAATTTAACGTTTGAATCTTACGTCTCCCCTTTGTTTACAAAATCAGATACGTCAGAACTATGGTGTATATATCCTACCGTGTATCCAGGCAAGTGGCCAAGTTGAAAAAGAATCAAAAGTTTACAAAGTCAACAAAAGGGTATTCTATGATATTTTATTTTATATTCTATCAATTTTATTTTATATTCTTATGTGTCCTTGTCAAACTGTTAAAAATTCAACTTATTGCATAATTTTATATCTGTTCATGTTTGAAAAATCTGTCTTAAAAGTAATGGTGCAAAAACATCTGAATTATGCTACTTTATTATGATTTTTTTTCAGAGATACACAAATTTAAATTAAAAAAAAAAGTAATATAAACTCGTCCTTCTGTACCTTGGTGCAAATTAAGTAATATTTTGGGAGATGAGTCATCTAAACAGTTCAGAACATAGGATCTATTGTGACTGTTGCTTTGTCGTACACACTCAGATTTTTTTACACAAATCTGTAAAATTTTACCAATTTTTCAGCAGCTGAAGGTTTGGTAATAGGATTTAACGAATTTCGGTACAATTTTACCGAAATCTGATAAAAATTTTACACATAACTGTAAAATTTCATCAAATCCGTTATATTGGCTTACTGAATGTTAAGCTGTTAAGAATTTGGTAAAATTTTATAGATTTCTGCGAAAAAATGTAAGTGTGTTAGGTCGAACAAAATGAATTAATCAGGGGCTCTACGTTACTGTCAACCACATATCGATGTACCATTGTTAACACGATTTTGACAATTTTGGACATCTGACAACTGAAATCGACAAAGATTTTGCATTAGAACCTAACTGCAAACGTAATCAATTGCTTCATACTTGAAGTTGTCGATCTTGGCAACTTGCCTCATTAATCTACCACAGCCATTTCAAAGAACAAGAGTCCTATTTGATAGAATTGAACGCTTACATGGGTAGATTAGCATTACGAGAAGTTTACGAAAAAAGTCATTGTTTATGTTTGTCAGTTAGGCTCCAATGAAAAATATTTCTCGAAATATTTCCCACCAAAACAAACCGATCAATACCAAGGAACAAATCTTACACACTCACTTCGTATCCTTTAATGACGTTACGATGCGCACTCATGAAAGTGTTGGATGTTTATAAGAACAGCTTGAAACTTTCATCCAAACCATCTATACATCACATTGATACTGAAATCCATGTGAGCTTCAATTAAATACTTAATGATTGCCCCCCTGGAATTAACTCCAACCAAATCGAAACGAAGCAGGCGAAGTTCCAAAACAAAACACGTGGACGTCAACACACAAAATTTAGAACAATGGCGGTGAAAGTGGGAAATAGTTGATCTATTTCTGGTGGTCTATATTTTGGGAATATGGGGATTTAGGGAAACTAGACCAAAGAAATAGGAAAGCGCTGAAAACGGTCTCACGATGAATTTCTTAGAAACCGGAGGACAGTCTTTGATTAAATTTAACGGAAACCATAAATGGCTGCCACCATGGAGTCGTCGATTTGTTGATGGCAGAAGCATAGTCAAGTCAACCTTGATTTCTTCATTTGTTACTTTAGTGGATGAAATGGAACCATTATTGTGATTTAAGTTGGAAAAAGTTCTATGAACCAAGAACAACACAAACTGTGATCGGGGATAATTTCAATTTTATTTTCAGTTAAACTTCGACTGTTTTGAATCGCTCCAATCAACCCATTGCATCTTAACGTCTAGAAAGTTATTAGTCTAGATGGTTTAATATTCAACTAATTTTATTGTCTTCTAATAAATTTCTTAATAGTTGTGAGTTTCTTATGATTTGTTTATCCAGTTCATCCAATATTTCATAGAAATGTAACTCTGCATCCAACTCCAAACAGTAGATCTCCCTTTAGCATGCACCAGATAAAACTCATCTCTGACCCCCCTCTAAATCCTCTAGTCTGTACACTATGTAATGTAAAAGCCAAACCGAAGCCGAATGTAAAAATGAACACGGATCGAACGAATACACATTTGAAACATTGCTCACTGCTGTTAGGTACCCCAGGCAAAACAAAAAAGAAATTAAAAGAAATACGGTGATTCACCCCGTACGATTTAGAAATGTAGAAATGTAACAAAACACACTGGGTGAAATAGCTAGTCTGTAACTAAACAAGAAATCTTTGAAAAACTCACACTCTCTCGGTAGGTTAGTAGCAATTCCTTTGGAAATATTAATGAATCAAACTGAGTAGTCAAATGTACCCTAATGAATGAAACGAGAAGGAACGAATTTCGAGAAAACCAAAAAAATGAAACCAAAATATTCCATCACAGTACTTTTGAGAGGAACTGAAGGTATGTACAGAAAAAGAGATTACGGGTGGATTCGCATATGACGATTATGTCCATTTCCTATTTTGGAAGCAGCAGCGTGGATTTGCAGTGTCGGGGGAAAAAACCGAAATCATTAGATATATGCAGCATTAGAGGAATTTAGTGGAAAACCTACACATTCATTAATAGACGATCGCATAGGACATTATTCGTGTTATGGTAGGATAAGAATTCGTTTGTCGTTTCGTTTCATTGTGCAAATGTGTATTGTATAATTAAGTTCGAACCAATCGACTGGCTAGCGGTGACCGGAAGGATTGATTTTCTCGCTGCGGAGCGACCACTTGAATGTGGGGACAGAATTTAGCGTGTGCAAACTTGCGCGCAAGAGCGAGTTGCAAGCAACTTGCTTGCCATACAAATGCACGGTCGTTGATTGAGACTCAAATATGAATCTCGGTTATACACAAAACGTACTCTGACTTCACGTTCACGTTCATCAGCCTTACAAAGCGAACCGTCACCCAACGGTTTCGCTCAGCCAGTTACGATTGGTAACGCAATATGTGACGCTCATTCTCGCTCGTGAACACGGAAAGTGAATCTGAAATCGGGGCTCATTTTCGGCTCAATAAAAAAAAAATGGAAAAGCACTCACTTGAAGTGAAAAAATGGTGACTCGTTTTTCTACACGTTTATTTGAAATAGGTTCGGCGAGGGCTGTCCGATGTTGACACAACGGGAACTGGACAGCACGTAGAAATCGAAGCATTTTGTTCATAATCAAGTGGAATAAACTTAGCATAACTTTAACAAACGTGTAAGTGATGTATTATAATTATTATTATTCTGCAGACAATAATAAAAGTAAAATAAAACGTAAAACTAATAATTGTAACCGAAGGCAAAAATGGTATTAACACTAAGGTTAATGTTATAAAACGAGGAGAAAATCCAACAGACGCTAAACCGTAAGAAAAGATAAAAGAAAATAGCTAAAGATGTAACGATATATCTGTTTTCATTTTTCATTGAAACAAAGTTTTATATACAAATCCAAATAAAGTGTAACTTAGTTGTTGTTGGAAACACTTTCGTTCGAAGAAATCATTCTTTACATTATGATCAATGATGCAGAACAAAACTATAGAGCATAAACCTAGCATGAACGGTGTAAGTGTAACTGACTAGTGAAACAACAGACAAACAAAGATATCTTCTAAAATAATTTTGTAAAACCAGTAGAATAGCCATGTACATAGAAAATCGCATAGCTAAGTGTAAGCGTACCCTTAATCCATACAAGACACGTGTATTTAGCATAATTATCACTTTAGCAAAACCAATACAAGTTCAAATATTGATTAGTTTAAATTTGAAAACAGGGTGATTTGAAATTCATAAGAGAAAAAAATTGTGCAAAGAAACTATTTTCTGTGAAGCAAAATAATAAGAAAAGTCTTAGAACCAATGTTAATGTCAAATTTTGCTCCTATTTTACAAAAACAAAAATCGAGAAAAGCACTGACCCCCCCAAAAACACCTATTGGCAACTATATTGAAACATTGCGAGGAAATCAACATCAACGTTATAACCTGAAATTGAAATCTGTGTTCTTGGAGAATTCCTACTCTTTTTGTTCTAACTAAAACAACCTATTTTTTTTGGGGAATAAAGCAAACAGCACCAACTTCAATCTCAAACAAAAAAGTAATGCAAAACGAAAACCGAAACCAATACACTGAAATCCAATAGCAAATGCAAACGAAAAAATCCACTACTCCAAGAGATGCAACAATTGCGAAAACTGTTTATTGAATCATATATAAGTGTTGACGTACGTAGCATGTAACCGAAAAGTAAAATAACTACAAAGCAAAAAAAAAAAAATAACGAAAAACAAAACCAACATTCAACCAAAATAACGCACATTTTGATGTATCATATTGAAGAGTACGACCGAGGTTGCAACTCTTGGCAAGCAACGCAGAACGGAACACACACAAACACACTTTGACAAGCGGAACGAAACGAACGCTAGAAAGCAAACAAATCATGATGCAACGTTTTATGGAATTTACCGATATTTTTCATAACAAATTTGTATACTTACCGGATACTGTAGAGGACATTGGATGCGAAACGCATCAAACGAAAAACCAAACAAAAAAACATCCCACTTTGACCGAAATAGTGAACTTCAACAGTTGAATGCAAGAAACAAATCGGTTAGGGGAATAATAGAAAGAAAAAAAGAAGAATCAAATATTTATACAAACTAAACAGAAGATTTGAACGAAATGGAAATTGTGCAAATCAATTCTAGAAGCATACAAAGAAAAGAAAAAAAAAACAACCCACAAGAAAGATTGAATAGAAACATATTTATGTTGTTAGCTATTTAGGTTTTTTGATATATACAGGAAGTGAGGTTTTTCCGGATCGGGGATGGATGAATGTGAAAGGACTGCAGAGGAAGCGGAGAGGAAACGGGGCACAAGACCATTTCACTGCTAGGTAGATTTGATATCACGAAAACGAAAACTTATTATCACACCTCCGAGTAGATTACAGTTCGTCGTGGATTGTCTGTGTTTTGCGGTATAGGTGAGATGTTTCCATATTATTCTCATTACTCACAGCGCACAGCAGATTCAGCGTTGGATCAATTTTAAAAATGAGCTCAATATGGAAACAGTTACCTTAAGAAGTAAATCAAGTGGCTGGTGGACACAATGCTGTAATTGATTTAGACTCTAATTATTGAAATTCAATATGTTGATGTTAATTGGAATGGTCTCACCAAGTTCTATTATTCAATAATATTTAACTGTTCGAAGAAATGTGTTATTTTTGTTGACTTTAGGAGAGAAATTTACGAAAGTTAGCTGTGAACACAAGTGTTTTTAAATCCTGGAGGATAAGCCATATTCTTCTCTTCATAATTTCCTCTTAAGCGAACTCAGCTCTCAGTAAAAATCCCAAGGTTGTCCACGATAAAATTGCAACACACAGCGCGATTTACCAAACATCCGTCTTTTAACCAATTGTCTTGAAATTTGCGAAGATGATACATCTTTGCTAAATTTTGCCATCGTCAATTTGTTCAATTTGCTCGAAATCCACAAGCTCGAACTTATCTATTTAGACACTCCATAAGATTTCGAACAACATTTGAACCGACAAGTTTTTGTTCATTGACCCATGTGCTCTTCAATTCTTGATCCGTTTGACTGTCGTAGGATGTTTGCGTATTTCCTGGTTGCTACAGCAGACGTGTTCTTCGGAACGTTTTCTGGCGTCGTCGTTGAACTTTCCAAAAGCTAAAGACGAAAAATTCGGTTCGTTGAAAAGTTTTTTGCTGGTCAAAAGTATTCATTGAAAGGGACCCGAATAAGTTCCAAGTGATCGTGGAACTCTAAGCTCAGATGTTCCGTAGCTTGTTGCAATCCATGATACCGTAAGCGTAAACGCAGGAGCTCAACAAGCGCAGCAGCCACGTGGATCTGGAGTACTTATTCCACTACCGTCACTCTTAGGGCATCTTCAACGGTGGTCCAAATCAAGGATGAGAATTATTGTTTTAGACCAAACGCAAGAACATCGCTGCACCGGTGTTGTAAATTTTATTAAATACCGGATCTATTTTGCATCATTTTAAATCTGGTGTATGTTTTGATCTATTCTTTGAGCAATTTGGAACAAGAAAAATACCATTCCAAAACACTTTATGCTGCTTGATAAAACCAATTGATGAGTAAAATTTCAGCTTTTTAGCCGAAAAGTGGCCTTGTTTGATGCGGGTGATGCTGGTGCCAGACAGAAAGTGGTGTTGCTATCCTCGGATGCTGATAATAAACCTCAAGTTGCTCCCGGCGCTCGCGAATGGCTTTTCATTTCATTCCTGAATTATGAATGGTTATCTTAGTTTTTACTAGTTCAAAATGAGGAAACTCCAGGAATTGTGACCGTTGTGGATTTCATGACAATTTGGTGGCAAATTACGATTCCGAATAGTATTTCGATTGCTAGGAAATGGAAACTTATCAAGTTTTCGAAGTGAATAAACGGTTTATTGATGGATTGGTCATGATTATAAGCTTCTAAGAACTGGATGAACTCTTTTAAAATTATTTTCTAAATTCCTATGATCTTTGGAACTGCATTACTATGAACTTGACAGAAGTTGATTAAGCTTCTCGGAAGTTGAATAAACTTTTTGGATGTTGAATACACCTTTCTGAAAGTTTCAAGATAATCATGAACTTCCACTTTTTTTAAAAACACTATTTTAAAAAAACTTTTTTGAGCGTATTAGTAGAACGATTGTGATTGGGAAACTAGGAGAATTTAAAATTAACACTTCATTTGATTACTTTTTAAAAATTAAAATAAAACATTGAAACACTTTTTCAAATTTTCGCTAGTAAACGCGAGCATATTCCTTTAAATTCCACTACGAGCTTATCTTTTGACAGATAGGCCTATTTCGTCTGCTACTTACAGACTTCTTCAGTGTCGAGTGCTCGACTTGAAGGGAACATCACAGAAGGTCTAGTATTTATAGTAGGTTTGTTGGTACCGCGGTGTGTGAGGTAGGGGTGGGTAGGGAAGTATTTGAGTGTGTTTATGTGTTTGTTTGTATACCTGAAATGTTGTTTGATACCAACAAGGTTATTCATTATTACTTCGTTTAAAGTTAGTCAAATTGGTGTTGTGTTGTGTAGTGAGTTGTTTTTTGTGATGAAGCTATAAATTATATGGATCAAGGAAACGGATATTTGTGGCTGATTCGTGTTGATGTAGTTGGCGTACTTAATTTTTTGATTCTCGTTTTGGTTCGGTACGACAAGTTTTCGAGTAGTAAGACGTTTAAGTTCTTTTTAAAACTTAAGTACCCTGACCTTCTGGGATGTTCCCTGATCTATTGGAAAGTGACTCGAGCTTCTGGGAAGATTCCTGAACTTCTAGAAAGCTCTCTTACTTATGGAAAAATCCTTGGAATGTTTCCTAAACTTTTGAGAATGTTCCAAAAATCTTTAGAAGTTTTTTGAGTTTCTGGGAAGCTTTCTGAATTATGAGTTTCTGGTGTCTTCAAGGACGTGATCCTCTCCGTTCCGGCTCTTGTTTATTCGCTGCCAATTTACAAATCAGCATTATGTATTGCAAGCTTCACGAATTCCTAGACATTTGTGAAGATTATGCTTGCAGTGTATTTTTTCGCACTCAGCTTTTCCCAAAAAAAATTGCATTGATAGTTATGTTTGCATTTAGCGTGCATATGTATTTACATGACGTATTTATGATTATTGTTGTGTGATACCAAACAAATCAACAGATCAGTACACAAAATGGCTTACCCGGCGTACGCGGGAAGCGACTCGTATGTGTTGGAGAATTTGTCAGGAAGCTAAGGATGTCGTTGCTGCGTTTTGTTGAACTAATGGGATGGAAGAGTTGTTCAGTACAAAAGGAACCTTCAATCGTACAATATTTTGGAGTGCTGCCGTACGTACGTAGCAAATTCGGACGAGGTAGAGCGTCATCCCGGATCGCAGTTCGTGTGGATATTAGATGGTGCCCGTATCCACTGCGACCCAATGATAATTCACTTTCTACGGTCACTGGGCATTTTTCCAATCTTCCGGCCTCCTTATTGCCTGATTACATCTAACACTGCAGTTTAGAGACGATGTCGTAAAACCTTGCTCCGAAAGCAAATTTTCAACTGCCTTAAAATTAAATAATATTTCATAGTTTCATTCGGACCCGTAATTTCCACGACACACATTTTTGAAACTTATTTTCAGTCAGCCTTGACGGAGTCTGCTTTCACTTTAATTTGTTCAGTAACCAAACTGAAGGTCGTCGACGAAAGCGAAGCAACAAACAAGCGTGAGCTGCTTCAGATACTATGGAATTACAAATGAAAAATCGAAGAGGTTCTTCGAGCCGACAAGTATAACAAACGCTTACGGGGATATTTGAACTAAAACAAGCATCTGTACATGACTACATGCAGTTTTATTATTTATTAACAAATTACATTTTAAATTTATTTACACATGATTATAATTATATGTTCTGCTCGTTGGTATACTCAAAGTCAATTTCGCCCGCACTGGTAGGATATTTTCCAAATAAACAGCATCCGAAGGATTGGCCTGAGCACTAGTTAAATATCAGATCAATCGCACGTAAAAGAGCAGACCAGCGCCTATGGCGAGGAAGAAATTACCAGCACAGCTGTTGATAAGATGAGTCAAAGGTTCGTCGAGTCAGCCAACAAAATACAGAAATCAGAGTCATATCTTAGCACTATACGGCGGATAACAGTTTCTCCAAAACCGGTAATCATTAGATGGCCCTGCTGCCTTCGTTTAGTCGCTTTCTGAATCACCAGTCTGGTGGATTTCGATTCGGGGACAGTTTGCTGAAAAACAGTCCCTATTAATCATTAACCCAACTCTTATCAGACAACACTTACCGATAGTTGGAATAACAGCTAACAATGCCAGTTATCGCTATGCTGAAGCAATTTAATCAGTACTGGTTTCGCCAGTTAACTCTACACCTGCTGCCGGAAGTTTTTTCCGTATAGAAATTCAGAACGTTCAGAACGACATTTTAATGTTTTTCTGCAGCATACACGCCTGTTTCCGATGATTTTTTACTAGCCCGGTGTCATCGTGTACGCCATCTACCATTTACTTGGTCCACTTGAATGACTGGAACTGTACGGATTTACTGTCGGAACGGTCGGAACCGAAAAAATATCCAGCGATTAAACACAAACTTTCCACGATACGTTTGTTTATGTTGTCGATTTTCTCGCTTTGACATTTCGCCGAGCAGTGTGCACGCTAAACTCAAACAACAGTAAATACAAATGTTGGGACAATGTTGAGTGTGATAAAAAAATCACTGTGACAAAAAAATCTCACACTACTCCTGTAAGGTGCAAAAAGCGCAATAATATCGTTTAGATTAAATGCCAGCATTCACACACTCACCTTCAGCCAAACGAAAAAGCAAATATTCCTCTTCGTCTGCTAACGACACACTACTGTTAGTAAAAATTATTTGGTCAAACCAATCCATGGCAAAAAGTTTGTGAAAAATATAAAAAAAAAAATGATCTCTGCTGTTGAATAATTGACAGGATGACAGGTGTTGGGGGGCTTAATAACAAAAACAAAAAAACAACACCGGTGCGGGGATCGCCAAGTTGGACTATTTTAGCTGGTTCTATTCAAGTTTTGCTGATGCAAATCAAGTATAAAGTTGTTCCAATAAAATAAACCACCGCTGAAGATGTCCTTAGCGCTAGAGGCGGACATGACTGAAAATTTTGGATTCTTCGAGAGTTGGTTGTTTTACGCGTTGAATATGACGGATATATGTCCATATTAGAAGCTTGGAAAACTTCCCATTGCTCTCGAGATAAATAACCTTCTACAAGAATGTTCAGAGCATATGAAGGACAAACTTTTTTCTGCTCGAAAAAAGTTTATTTCAATGTTTTGCTTGTTTGTGGATTTCTTTTACTTTTGGCGGGCTTTTAGCGTCCTCCTCCAGAATTGGTCTTGAACAAATTTCGTATTCGGCATGCTAACGCATTCGCTCAAATTAAAAAAAAAAACTTTAGGACGGTTAGCCATCTCTTATATATGTCGATTCAGACCAAAATCGTAATTCATTGTGACGTTCCACAAGATTTCCTTGTCACGCTGGCGTTCTTCCATTTATATGAGCCATGAAATAATAATGTAAAAATAATTATAATTAAATAATTTTCGCTATCCACTGAACAACACAAAATGGTCTTAAGTTTTCATCAAGATAATTAAATTTCTCTTCAATAGGCTTTTCAGACCATTCGTCCATTAAATGACTCAACCAAGGCCACAACTCCGACAGAAGGTGAAAATTTGAATTTCCCGATTATTTCAAAACGACGTAATTTACGATTTCAGAGTCTTTCGAAAGGTTTTAAATCATCTTTTTATCAAAAAGTAGCATCACTTTAGAGAGATTTGTACTTTTGTACCGAACACCCACGGAAATTTTTCGTATTAAATTCTATATGAGGATAAGAATTTCAAATTTTTAACATTTTTATGTTCATCAGAATGTAGCTCACCAAACACCAAGACTATTTATGTCCCTTTTAAGTATACAGATTGATTAAGCTCACCTTCTATAGCCAACTCCACACTTGATTTGACTTAAAACAAAAGTACATTGAACATTAATTTTAGTTTATATTACGAAATTGAAGCTGGGACTAACGAATCTACTCATTGTTTTCTGCAACGAAACTGATTTATGAATATATATTTTTGCAACGAAACTGATTTATGAATATATTTTCGTAATTAATGGCACACGCGCAACTGTCCAAAGCATGAAGCATTTGTTGACATAGAAATACGTGCATTGTACGAAAGCAATGCAAAGAACTACAAATATTTTGTTCCAAATTAAAAAGAAACGTCTCTCTGATGGTTGCATGAATGGCTGACAGATCTACTTTATCGACTCGAAATGGAATTAAAAAAAAAAACGCCACCACTTGGAGTTGTCCAGCGTATTTTTTTAATGTTTTTGACATGGGATTCGATCCTGTATATTTGGAAAGAGCTGTTATTGAATCCGTGGTTGATCTCACTAGGCCATGGTGAGTCGTGAGAAGGTACTTGATTAATGAGTATGAAGTTATAACTCTCGACAGCGCACAGTTGGCAAATTTGGACCAAACCATGAGGAATTAGCGAAGGAGGCACGAAGTTCGGCGAAATGACTCGATTCTTGAAGAGAAAAACTCTCACAAATTCATTAATGCCAAAATTCGACATCGCAACTGAAACGAAGAAAAGATTTCTCACAATTCAGTACTGTGCTAAATCCACACGCTATTGTGCGCTTTACCAAAACGCTCATGGTCAGCAGCAACGCCAACATGTATAAGTTATCATATAAAGAGAAGCGGTGAGTGCAGCTGGTCTCCACGATCTATTTCACCACGAGATGTAAAGTCAATACGAATGTTTCATACAATTTACGAGGCATTTTCCTATGCACAAAATCCATGTTTATGAAACGAGCGAAAGCAATTTAACGAAAATAAATTTTCAGTGCGACTGCTCCTAACAAATCCCTCGTGCTTTTGACAGTTGCTCGTGTTGAATACGAAGGTAGCTATGTATATGGTAGCATCTCTATGATCCTTTCTTAACTATTCTCTTTGTATTTGTTAGTGTGCAGTACCAAAAAGTTATGTAAATATCAGTTTCGTGAAACTCTTAAAATGATTTAAAAGGGTCGTAAAAAAACTTAATGAAACACATCTGTTTTTGACATTTATACAGCAAAAAAAAATATGAATTTTACATTCCGTGTAAATGGTGAGCATAATAAAAATACATAGCATGAAACTACGATTTGCTTGAATTTTCAGTTTAAACACTTGCGCATAGTAAGAGCATGGTAAAAAACTCAAATTTACACGATTATTTGATTAATTTTTACCCAGTGTGTGTACAATTTCAACGAAAGACACCTTTTTTTTTTCAAAAAACAACACCTTTAAATTTACATGCTCGTGTAAATTTATATGAATGTGCACCTAAAATCTAACATGGCCGATAAATAAGTTTCAGTGTCAGACGTCAGCGTTTATGTGCATGTATATTCAAAATGAATTTTTACTGTGTATGTTTGTTTTCGAGATATATAGTTTTATCTGAAATCTTTCTTTGCTTTCCTTGATTAAAGTCAAGGACGATTTTCACAGTTTTAATTATATGTTCATTTTCAATCTATTTTCTGCACATAGAAGGAGAATGCAAATAGCTTTAAAACAACACATGGTTTCAAACTTACACGACTTGAAAATCGCATCTTGTAATAATCTCTCAGTTGAATTTTACATGAACTGCTTCAGATGACTGCATATTTGATTTTTGCATTCCAGTTTATTTTTCACAAATGACAAGATTAGACATAACATAAAAGAGGACTTATTTGCATATTGATCAATCCAAACATGCACCATCAAGTGAGAGGTGGAATCGTTAGGGATAAAATTTGTTTAACTCTTTCAAGGGGCTGCGGTCCATCAAAATATGTGTTGAACCTTGAACAAGGCAAGTCGAATACATTTCTAGGAACTTAACTTGTAAGTTTCAATTAACATGCCGTAACATGTCCATTTGCGTTTTGTTTGAGCGTTAGAAGCAATCAAAAACCTTTGAAACTTAGGGCCGATTTCTTCATCCTCACATAAATATTGAACCTGGTCTACTCATATAGTTAAACCTGGCTTCAAGCTTCTGTGGAGATGAAATAATCAGCCATTAGTGAATAAAACCATCGAAAGGATATTCAGGTTGCTATGGAAATCTGAATAATGGACAATTTTTCAATTTCAAACCAAGAGAGATGTAAATAACGAAATTGTTTGCAATCTTTCATGCGCCATACAACAATGTTTGGAATTTTTCTTGCAACAGGCTAGATACAGGCGTTATCTGGCTAAAATTTACATGAAATATCCCATTATTTTCTGCCAATTCTAGCATTCCCTTTGTGTGCGTTAGATAACGCAGAAAATTCTATGTGTCTTTTTTTCTGTACAATGAATTCTCAGACTTAAATCAGCTTCACATGACCCGGCACACAGATAAAAAGAAACATTACATTTTCTGCATAATCTTATGCACATAAAGGGAATGTTGGATGTGGCAGAAAATAATGAAATATTTAATGTATACTTTAGACAGCTAACGCCTGCTGTATGAAAGATTGCAAACATTGTTGCATGGTGCATGAAAGATTGCCAACAATTTCGTTGTTTACGCCTCCTTTGTCTTGAAATTAAACGAGGGGAAATTTTACGCGCTCGGTAAAATTAATTATTTTCTTCTGTGTAGTTATTATTTCTTTGACTGTTAATGACTTATGCAAATGTAAAAATCCAATTTACGTTTTGTAAACTGCAGTGACGAATAAATGTACTCATCTTTCCTCTCTTTATGGTAGAACAGTAGTTCTGTTCGCTCAATTTCAACGGAAGAAGATTTACAAATACACGATCGTGTAAATTTGTATGATTACGCATAGGAACGCAATGCCTGTTCTGTTTACCTGTGTCGTTACTTTTAGATTATATTTTTACAGTACTCCTCTCCTGTAAAATTCAAAATTGTGTACCACCACCTGCCAACTGATTCTCTTCCTGGCATATCACCGAAGAACATGACAAACAAAATTGAATGTCACACATAACCAAATCGATTAGATTCAAGCACTACATTCCGTAACTAAAGAATCAAACATTTCACAACATAGAGCAACAAATAGTGTGTGTGAAACAGCTAGCGAAAACCAATTCAATCCAGCACAAAACTTCAACTTCATACTTCGGAAATCATAACCAACTACTCGAATCCTGTAGATTTAATAGAGAGAATAAACATATAGCAGAATATACCTTTCACAATCCCCATAAATCGACTCACCAGCGTATATTTAGATGGATGTTTATAGATATCCAGCACTCTGACTTTTTTACAGTTGGATAATGGCAAAGTCCAACATTTTCAGTCTGCTACATACATACATACATATTAGACCCCAAAACCACCAACCCATCCATGGTTATTGAAAACAATGAAGAAAAAGACGAAAAAGATTGTTGACACTAACTCATCAGTCTGTCATTTCGACAGCTGTAGCAGAACAAACGATCGTTCGTATGGTACGGTATGAAAAACAACAAAACAAGCTATATTTAAAGACACACGCCGCCTAAGAGTATCCTAAGAACAGACGAGAGAGAGAAAGAGAATTGAGATTATCAGATAGTGTTTGTGGACTTTTCCTTTAATAAGACATTTTTTTCCTAAAATAAAGATGAAAAACAAAAACACTCTACATACACGTTCGTACATATAGAGAAGAGCATATGCATTACCAAGTGAGGATTGAAACAAAGGAAAGCATTGACAATGCACGTGGGAAAAAGAAGAAGGCATAGAATTGTACACAGAGTTAGAGAGAAAATATGTGGAAAAAGTGTTAATTTTATAAAAATATTATAGGGTATGCCAAAAAATATATTATGATTATAATTGATTATTGATTATTATTATGAAAAAAAAGAAAGAAAAAAACTAGGTTCAAATGATCTATATATAAACAATTAAAAGTATATATAATGAAAGTGAAAAGATTAATAAATGTATGTTTAATAAAAATCAGGATTGTTTTATTCCTCGATTCGAACAATCATGGGAAATTAACTATTTTTTTCAGTGTTTTCTACTGTCGGTTCCTCCTGCTTGGCATCCGATTCATCACTTTTCACCGCTTCTTCCGTTTGATTTTGCTCCGCATCACAATCTTCGCTTCCACGTTCGCTCTCGTTTGGTTCCTCAACTTCTGGAATGGCATCACTGGCGCCATTTTCATCCTCTCCCGTTTTGTCGATGGTTGTGGTTTTCTGTACACGGCTTGCTAGGAACTGAAGAAGACGGGGATTAAATCATTTTCATCGTACTTAATCTTGTTTTCGAACCTGTTGTCGTCGAATCTCCGCAGTGGCGAGCTTTTCCTCGAGGTTTTCGATACTGGGAGGGGTACCGGTATGCTCTTCAAGGCGTTTCAGCCGCAACGGCGGGTGCTTTTTGATAAGGCTCTCTGGATTCACGTCATCCAAGGGGATTTCGAATGCTTCCGAGGGAGCTGTTGGGGGTAAAGAAAGAAATTGATTACGATGAGGAGGTCAGCTTGGTTGTGATTAATGGCAATTTGAAACAATAATCGATAAGGTACTTTGACAACACTTTCAAAAACCGTGTCAGATTTATTTGTGAATGAATTACTTATTATGCACTTATTTAGAGCTGATGAACCACATTTTGTCCCGAATAAGGACACATTAAATTTGCACATAAAGGGAATATTAGATTTACCAGAAACTAATGGGATATTTTACGTAACTTTGGGAACGTTCATTAATTACGTCACGCAAAAATTGACTTTTTTTAACCCCCCCCCCCCTAGTAACGTTTTTGTATGGACAATCAATTTTTTGTATGGATCGTCACGTTTTTCCAAACCCCTCCCCCTTACTGCGTGACATAATTAATGAACCTTCCCTTTAAGCCATATATCGCCTGAATCTACTATGTTGTATAAAAGATTGCAAACATTGTTGTATGGCGCAACAAAGATTGCAAACAAAAGCCTTCGTTGGCTTGCAATTAAATGAGCGTAAATTTTACGCGCCTGTTAAAATTAATTATTTTTACCTGTGCAGTGCACAGTGGGCATAATTGAGGCTGTAATCGGTCTTATTAAGAAGCCACTGGTATTGATAAATGAAATGATGCTCTTCTGTAGGAAAACATGTCAATCAATCGATTGGCGCTACTTTAATCCTGCGCAGGGCACAGTATCTTACGAGAAAATCTCCAACACACATTTAACAATTTCGCCAACTTGGCGTAAGAGTAGTTTGGATTATCGCCATGCACGTGCAAACTTTTTGAGCGTTGCTTATCTTCCTTCGACGATAAAAAAAAGTTATGATACTACACGCACACATCTTCAAAATGAGGGGTGTGTAAATTATTTTAATGCACGATGAAAGGAAATGCGTCAATTTTAAGTCGACCAAATTTTGATCGAAACACCCTTTCAGCATGCCAGGCTTCATCTTGCGCGAAAAACTTCACCAGATGACAATTGGACGGTTGTCATGCATACATCATTAGCGTGGTCCGACCCAAAAATGGCTCACCAACTCAAGAAAATGAAAAGTATACGCAAAGAATAATGTTTTAACCCTGAGAACAGGCATCAAGGCTCGAAAATTCCTTTATCGATTTACTGTGTGAGTTTTTAAAAGCAGTGCCGCCCAGCCTAAATTTCGCCAAACTAAAATTGGCACCGACATCAAATCTCGAGGCACGCAGGTGGCAAAACTAACGAAAGCGAACTGTAACTTTAAAATGTCAGTTACAGAAATTTACACACGGAGGGCAGTCCAGCTTGGATGTCTGGTTTCTGTGGGTTAACTTTGACAAAATTGCAGCAGTGCTGATCGCAGATAGCGATACCGATGAATCCGAAGATTCTCCGGAGTCTAATGGTGTTTGCATGAATTGGACAATTTTCTGTCACTTCGTACCCAAGGATCTTAATCCTCCAAGCAACCCAGAGTCAAAACAGATCAAGAATTGAAGAAAGCATTGCGTTAATGTTACAAGAACTTGTCGGTTGTAATGTTGTACAAAATCTCATGAAGGGTTTTAATAGAAAAGGAAGGGCAATTAGATTTGGAACGCAAGTTGAATTAAGGGATTAAGACAAAATTTGGGAAAGATGTTTTATTTGATACATCGAAAATTTCACGACAATTGGTACAAAGACGATTTTTTTTAGCAAATTTCTTTTTAGTCGCAATTTTAGTGTGGACAACCTTAGCTCAAATATTTCGTTGGAGCAAAAACAGGTTCATTCTTAGGACTTTCCGTGAGCATCATTGTTCTTGAAGAGTTTAAGGACATAATAATAAAAAAAATACTGCTGACCTCTAATGAAATATTAACGGAATAGTGTGAAATATTATAGTAATGATGTTTTTTTTTGTTTTTTTGATTATGTTTGTTTTTTTGTTCGATGTTGTTTATCTTTTGTCAAACGTATCGAGTATCGAAAGCGACTTTTGGTATCCCCTGTGGTTAACTTGTACTTCTTGTTTCGATAAGCTCATTCATATCAACAAATGATGATGTTTTGCTTTTTGTTTGTTTGTTTATTTATGGTTCCCAAAAATTTGCGATTATCGTTCTCAGGTATTTGGCCAGTGATTTCTATGAATCCTAGGGGGTTTGAGCTGTTTAGTGGAATACCTGTAACTAGAAATTAGAAGAAAAATTAGTATTCTCTATTTAATTCAACTACCTTTGCTTATCTTCGACAGATACGTGTATTTCGTCTACAATGTGCAGACTTCTTCAGTGTCTCGTACTAATAACTCGACTTTCGACCGAGTCGAGTTATTAGTACGAGACACTGATGAAGTCTGCACATTGTAGACGAAATACGCGTATCTGTCGAAGATAAGCAAAGGTAGTTGGAATTAAATAGAGAATACTATTTTTTCTACTAGTTTCTAGTTACATTGATTTATAGTTACTTACGTCCAGGTCAGCAAGTATGACGGGTAGTTCTATCTTTTTTTTAAGGAAGGGATTTTTTTCTTGTTTTCAGAGCAGTCATAAATATTTTCGTCTGCAAAGATAGATTTGGTATAATTTTCTTGAAGTCGTTGACCATGATGCGGTCACAAGCCTTACTAATGTCTGACGCACAATAGCGCGTCCCATGTGGCGTCGTGTCAGTTGTCAACGTCAGCGTTCAGTGTTAGAACGCCTTCATGACGCCCATGACACTTTGACCGCACCATATAGCGACGGCGTCAGTCATTGATTTTACTTTAAGTATGCTTGCGATAGTGAGTTTTTCCAACTTACTTGATTGAAATCTTTTTAGTTGTATTATATTATTTATTTGTAATGATACAATTACTTTTATTAAAAATTACTTTTATTGTTATGAAACAATTACTTTTATTGGTCTGTCACAGCACTCTAGATTATACATTAATTGTTATGTTATGTATTCTCCGTGCGAGGAGTAACGATTATGATGTAGAAGGAGATGTTCGCTCATCACCATGAGGCACCAAGAGTGAACAACAATGTTTTTGGCTAGAATGAAAGATGTGAAGAGAAAGTGTTGAGAGGTCCGTCAGAGTACGGCAGGTAGGAAAATTAACAGATGTTTTTGAAAATTGAGCGAAAGGGCATGTATCCAATGGTACTCGAACCATGGACGTCAATCTTTGCCTAACATCCCACTGCGGGGTAGGTTGTAGCGACGGAACAAGTCCGCCACCTCTACAGGCAAAAATTGACGCATGGAAAGACGCTCATGTACCACTGTGGCTTGTATAGTTTATTCTTAGCGATCTATTGTGTGCACTCTGTTTACTGATGCGCACATGGGAGAGGAACTCTCTCCTGTTTTGGGTTTGTTTTGATTCGCACCGACTGACGATCACTAAAGTTTTTCTCGTCGTCTCCAACGTAGAGACCTCGGAGAGAAACATTGTGAAGCGATGCGATACTGGTCCCCACCATTAATACTGGTGGTAACCATGTACACCAAATCCGTACGCGCCGAATGGAGAATCACCATCAGAAGTTTTGTTCGGACGTCGAATCCGTACAAACCTCGAACTGTTGCGGCCACCAGCAGATCGTCAGCAAATGGAACGAGAAGAAACTCAACAGAAACACCATCGATTCTTCGATAAGCAAGATCCAGTGTACGTGAAGATCCATAGCCAAAACTCGTGGTCGTGGGTTACTGGAACCGTCGTTGAAAGAATTAGAAGTGTTATGTATAATGTATGGACAGAGAAACGAAGCTTGGTGCGGTCCCATGTGAACCAGATGAAGAACCAAGCAACCGCTGAAGGAGCATCGAAGCGACCCAACGTGATGGAATCCTATCCGCTGCCTTTGGATATATTGCTGAGTGGTTGGAACTTGCGAGTAGTTCCTGTCCGGCAACGCCAATACCTGCGTCTTCAGTAGCTCAGAGTCCAGCAGCTGATCCGCCAATTCCTTCCATATCACCTTCATTTCCATCATTTCCAGTTAGTCTAGTCAGCCCCGTCAGTCCAGCTCGCTCTAAGAACTTCAGCAAACAGGGTGCATCAACCGACTCTACCAACCAACAACCAGCTACCACTAGCATTCCTGAGGTGCACACTCCACGACGTTCTTCTCGGATTAGAAGAGCGCATCCGCGTTTCAATGTGTACCATAGCTATTGAGGGGGAGATGCTGGAAGCAACTGGAGCAGAACTGGGAACACGGTTTCAACTATTCCGTTCCTTATTTTCCCATTGGGCTCTTCTTTGACAGCTAGGCTGTCATTGTGACAGATGCCGGTTCAGTGGACAAACGTCAATTGAAGAAGTAGTAAAGTCAGGTATCTAACTTTAGTCTTTTTAATAAACGTATGGTTAATTTTTAAAGTTGTTATTTTTGACGTTAAACCATATTCAGTTCAACTGTAAATTATCACGCTCACTGCATTGTCTCGAGATACAACACTATGCTTTATGTTTACCTCTCAAATTCACACATACAGACGTTTCGAATTTTTTTTTCTGTTTATTTCCACAGTTCGAGGATACTGTAATTTATAAAAATTGTCCACACATCGAGGATACTGTAATTTATAAAAATTGTCCAGATGGTCATAACGTTAGTATTTATTGCATATCTTTAACGGAAAAATGTGCAATTCAAACCATAGATCAAAATTATATCTGGAAGATGCTGGAGACAACATATATGTCAGTTGCTTTTATGTTGTTTCCGTTCCTGATGTAATGTTATTCAAGATCTCATCATCAAAAACAAAATGGAAAGTCATAATTGACTGTGAGAAGAAATGAGTGTTATTAACAAAAGTAAAACTGTTTTTCAATCGGTAGAGAATACCGTACTACTTGGCTATTTTTGAGTCAAATTTTAATTGATCATTAATAATCACGCAAACGTATTTAATCTCACTATCGCGATAATTTGTCTCATCATCAATCTTAACAGGGACGTCATCCGAGGATCAACGAAATTATCTTGAATTTAGTTTTACTGATGTTCAATTTCAACTGTTTGTACTTCAACCAACTACTTTGAGAACGTAAATCTACATTCAAATGTGCAACGACTTCATCAAGGCTTAAGCTGCAATAAACAACACGGTGTCATCAGCAAATAGAATAATATCACAACATTGCAAGACTCGTCGCATATCATTAATATATAGAATGAATTAAATGGGCCCTAATACACTCCCTTCTGGTACGCCACGGATGTTCCCTACAGGGCTCGAAACAGTATCATTAAAGGGTGATACGGTCAAAATTTGGTCAAGGGAAAACGCGTGTAAATCGGTGAAATCGTTTATTTAAAAAATCAAATTAAATTTCTTTTTCAAGTTCAATTAGTATAAAATTCAGGAAAAATATTCAGTTAGGCTTCTGCTTTTCCAAATCCGAATTGCCGGGCCTTACGCTTGACCCCCTGCCATCAGATTTTGTACAGCCACCTTGTCCACCTTCTTCGCCGCAGAAAGCCAGTTTGCCTTGAACTGCTGCTCGTCCTTAGCAGTTTTTTTGGTCTTCTTTAGGTTCCGCTTGACAATAGCCCAGTGTTTCTCAATTGGGCGGAGTTCTGGCGTGTTGGGAGGATTCTTGTCCTTGGGAACCACCTGCACGTTGTTGGCGGCGTACCACTCCATGGCCTTTTTACCGTAATGGCAAGATGCCAAATCCGGCCAAAACAGTACGGAACAACCGTGTTTCTTCAGGAAAGGCAGCAGACGTTTATTCAAACACTCTTCCACGTAAATTTCTCGGTTGACAGTCCCGGAAGCTATGAAAATGCTGCTTTTCAAGCCACAGGTACAGATGGCTTGCCAAACCAGATATTTCTGGTTTTGACAGTTTCGTGTGCTTGAAAATATCTGCTACCTTTCCCCTTCCTTTTGCCGTATAAAACTCCTGTCCCGGAAGCTGCTTGTAGTCGGCTTTGACGTAGGTTTCGTCGTCCATTACCACGCAGTCAAACTTCGTCGGCATCGTCGTGTACAGCCTCCGGGATCGCGCTTTGGCCGTCGTATTTTGTTTATCATCGCGATTTGGAGTCACTACCTTCTTGTAAGTCGATAGTCCGGCTCGTTTTTTGGCTCGATGCACGGTTGTAGACGATACACCCAGCTTATTTGCGGCATCTCGGAGAGATAGGTTAGGGTTTCGCTTGAAACTACCGGCAACTCTCTTTGTCGTCTCAGCGGCTTCCGGTTTTCGATTTCCCCCCGATCCAGACTTCCTGGCTGTCGACAAACGTTCCCCAAACACTTTAATTACATTTGTAACGGTTGATTTTGCAACTTTTAGCGATTTTGCCAACTTTGCGTGCGAGTAGCTCGGATTTTCGCGATGCGCTAGCAAAATTTTGATACGCTGCTCTTCTTGCTTGGACGGCATTTTGACAACTGAAGGGTGAATTCCAAAATCAAAATAGGAGCAACATTTTACATACACACACCTTCAAAATGAGGGGTGTTCAGGTTTTTTAAACGCAAAATTGAAAGAAATACGTCAAGTTGATATTGACCAAATTTTGACCGTATCGCCCTTTAATCATTTCGAACCATCCCCTGCCCTTCGGTTCAGAAAGGGGTACTATTACTTATAGATCTCGGAGAGAACGACGTATGACGAGAAGAGCAAATGTGTGAAATGGCGGTGCATGCCAAAAATAAACCCAACAGCGGGACATAATTTTACACCCGTGTTAGGCAGTATTGGGAGAGGGACACATCGCTAGAACTAGAAAAAAGCAATAGGTAGTATAAGAGCCCGATCGGTGCATAGCCCATTGCCAGACAAGGGGATCCCCCCCCCCTTGCCTACCCTGCATAGGGTAGTATGGCAAAGGGTTATGCGCACGATCGGATACTACCGTTCAAATGCCCTTCGCTCGTTTTCAAACTTGTATCTTTCAATTTCAAAGCCGGCCGTTGCCCTATACGGAACTATCAATACACTTTCTCTTCATGTCTATTCGTTCTAGCAATAAACTACTGTCCACTCCTAGCGCCTTCGCATGGAGATGAGAAATTATCTGCTTCTGCAAACTTCATCAAAGATCGTTACTTCCACGCATGGGAGAATACAAAAAATAACAATCCAAAAAATAGAATCCTGATCAAATAGTTTTTCAGATTGTTTCGCTACTAACGAAAGTTACTTTGCTACAATAGATGGTAGTATTACATCATCATCATCATCATTGCGAATGGCTTTCGAATCATCTATGTACAGAACCCGATAATCCAAAGTACTTGATTGGTTCTAAAAACAAGGGTCGAGAAATCGTTTGATAAGCGCGTTTCAGATTTAAAAAAAAAAACCGTAGCAATAGTATCTTTACGCTCTACACATTCTTTGCATTTTGCTCACACTAAATTTAACGCTGTTTCACTATAATAACACGATTGTTCCGGTGTTATCAAATAATAACTTTTTCAATACGTTAAGGGCATCTTCAACGGCGGTCCAAATCGTGTTTTGGATTTATTTTTAAAGACCAAACGCAGAAACATCGCTACACCGGTGTTGTACATTTTGTGTTTTACCAGATCTATTTTTTATCATTTAAAAACTGGCATATGTTTAGATCTTATCTTGTATCAATTTGGAACAAGAAAAAATACCGTTCCAAAACACTAGACGCTACTTGATCATACCAATTGATGAGTAAAACTTCAGTTTTTACAGGACGAAAACTCTAACGCAAACCCTCGGGCAAACTAACAAATATTTGAATGCAGATCGATGGACTGAATGTCTGTTATTTTTTAAGTTGTTGCAAAGATTATTCCGGTGTTTTTCGTTCCGGAAAAGCATCGAGGCTTGCTGAGCTATATTTATGAGCTGAATAGTTGCCGTGTTTGCTGCGGGTGATGCTGGCGCCAGGCAGAAAGTGGTGGTGCTCGTCTAGGAAGTTTATAATTACCCCGAGCTTCTGCCGGTGCTAGAGAATTGCCTGTTCGTTCCATTTTTGGGTGACAAATGGTTCTCTAAGTTTTTTACAGCCACTGCATTTTCCAGGAAACGCTAACATCTTCGAAATGAGGAGGCTCCCGGAGGTGTGACTGGTTTGGATTTTATGACTAATTTGGTGGCAAGCTCCGATCCTGAATAGTATGTAAATTGCTTGGAAATGAAATGTAATGAAATCTTCAAAGTAAACTATCGGTTTATTGATGGATTGGTCATGACTAACATTCACAAATAGCTCATTCAGATACTTTTAAGAGAAACCTGTTGTATAGAAACTATCAACGGGTTAACTGGGGATCATGATATTCAGGCTTATCTTCTGATGGAGAGGACACATTTTACTATAGCAATTTTTGGGGGAAACCGATGATATCTTGAAGAAAGATTCAATTCGTATTTCGCGGAAGGGAAGCTCGAAAACTCTTTGATTTTTCCAGGAATTGTTTTGAGTTATTGTATTATTCAATTGCATATTCTATAGCTTTTGAACAGTCTCGGCAGTTACATGAATTGGTTCAGAACTTAGATAAGCCTCTAGAAAAGAAACGAATTCTTTGAAAATTATTTTAGGAATTATTATGAACACCGGAATGTCTTTGAGGATTGGGTGGAAATGGAGTGAACTTGACAGAACTTGATTAAGCTTCTCGAAAGTTGAATAAACTTATTTCTTAGTTTCAAGATAATCATGCAGTTTTCTCACTCTCTTTGGAGAAGAGAAGTGGTGGAATTTCTGAGAAGTTCATTGAATCGCTGAAAAATTCTCAACGTTTTTGGAAACTTGGTTGAACCAAACAGTTTGCTGATCATCCATGAAACAGTAAAAATTGTTTGGAAATTACCAAAACTCTGAAAAGCAGCTTAGCAGGCTAGAAGATTTTTATGATATAAAGCAGAATATCACAAATATTCCAATTACTTAAGAGAATTTCAATAACCTGGAAAGTTGGTTGATTTGCTAAACTTTTTATAAGTTGGTGGAATTCATGAGAAATAAATAGCATTTCCGAGATGTTGTTAAGAATTTAGGCAAAAAAGAAGAGCAAGTATTCCACCTTGACGCACCTCGACGCACTACTGCCAGTAAAAATTATTTAGTCAAATCAATCTATTGCAAAAAGTTTGCGAAAAATCTGAGATCTCTGATAAAAAAACTTTTTATCTTTGATGTTGATCTCTGATTTTAGCTGGATATATTCAAGTTTTGCTGATGCAAATCAAGTTTAAAGTTGTTCGGAAAATAGACCACCGGTGAAGATGCCCTATTAGCTGGCCTTTTTACAACAAAGTTTTAATTTTTTAAAGTTTGAAACATATTAATAGGACGAAACTATTCGCCTTCTTGAATGGGAATAACTAAAGAATCTTCTGGCACGTGTCCAGTCGATTCATTATTTCGGTCCAGCAGGTTGTTTCCGATAACATTAAAGCAACTTGTACTACCCTTGCTCCATCAGAAAATTTGCACGATTTCAACC